>RCUC01131068.1:0-213106 GCA_003697995.1 Taxidea taxus jeffersonii
CCTACAGCTTCTAAAGGGAGTGCAGCCCTGCTGACACCTTGACTTGAGTCCAGGGATACTGATTCTGGACCTCTGGCCTCTAGATTGTGAAAGAATACATTTCTGTCATTTTAAGCCATCAAGTTTGTGGTCAATTTTTATAGTGGCTACAGGAAATGAGTACAATAGCTGACCTCAATTTTGAGAAATTGGCTTTGCTGTTCTGATAAATAATCCCTACCACACTGTTAAATGGTCATAATCAGCTTTGCTTATAAAAGCAAAACATTGGAAACACTCTGGAATTTCTATATATAGTAGTTTAGTTTAACAAATGATGCTATTCTGTTAAGTGGCATACTATACAACTATTAAAAAGAAATGGCAGAAGTATGTTTGCTAACACGGCATTAAGTTCATAATACACGTACTGTTAAGTAAAAACGTAACACCAATTATGTGCTAGTTTCTTAGATTTAAACTTTGATCCATTTGGAAGTTATCCTGGCATATGTCATGAGGTATAGATATTGATTTATCTCTTTCCACTTGGCTATGATTTTATGATCTGTTTTACCACCACTTACAGAGTAGCACAGACTTCTTCCACTGATTTTCCATATATTAGATTCCCATCTACTGAATCTTATTTTTGGACTTTTCTGGTATCCCATTGATCTGTCTGTGTGTTTTCATGCATCACTACCACATTGGTGCTATTTCTAAGTAGTTATAATATAATTTAATATCTGATAGGATGACTTCCCTCACAATTTTTTTCAGAATTTTCCTGTGGATTCTTTTAATAAAAATTTATTATTAAATTATAGTTGAGTGGCTCAGTTGGTTAAGCGGCTGCCTTCGGCTCAGGTCATGATCCCAGCGTCCTGGGATCGAGTCCCACATCGGGCTCCTTGCTCAGCAAGGAGCCTGCTTCTCCCTCTGCCTCTGCCTGCCTCTCTGTCTGCCTGTGCTCACTCTCTCTCTCTCTCTCTAACTAATAAATAAATAAAATCTTAAAAAAAATTATAGTTGACATACAGTGTTATATTAGTTTCAGGTGTACAACATAGTGATTCAAAAGTTCTATATATGACTCATGCTCGCCACGGTAAGTGTAATTACCGTCTATCATCATACAGTGTTATTACAATATTATTGGCTATATTCTCTATGTTGCACTTTAAATTTCTATGAGTTGTTTATTGTATAACTGGGAGTTTCTTGCTCTTCTTGATTAGAATTATGTCACCTAATTTTTTAAAGTCCTATGGATTATTTTTTGATATGATCATGTTAAATTTATGATGAGTGAAAATTGATACATTTATGGCAATATCTTCCCATCCAAAAATTGGTATGTCTCCCATTTGTTTGTGTGTATATGTGTGGCCATGAGTGCTCCTTAGAAATGATTTTGAAGTTTTCTTCATATACTTTTTTTATCCTTATGAAATTTATCCCTAAGTATTTTATCTATTTTGTTATTATTAAACATGTGAGTTTTTTTTTTCATGTGAGTTTTTTTCATTATACTTTCTAACTTTGAAAGCTATTTACTTCTCTTTATAAACTTTGTACCCTGATATATTACTAAATTTTCTCACTTTTGGTGGTTTTTCAAGTATGCTCTTGGATTCATCGGATTTATAATATCTTCCACAAATAGTGAGAGTTGTATTTCCTCCTTTCTAGTTTTTATAGCTATAATCTTTCTCTCTTATATGAGCCTATCAGTTTGTTCCTCCAGTACAGTGATAAACAACAGCAGTATCTATATAGTATTCTTAAATTTGATGAGAATGCTCTTAGCATTAAGTATGGTACTAGCTTTTGGGTTTGAGATATAGGTCAATGAAGCATCTGTTATTAATTTATTGAGTGTTTTGTTAAGAATGGACAAGAGATTATGTCACATAATTTTCTCAGCATCTATTAAAATAATTTTTATAAAAATTATTTTTCTTACATTAATACAATGAATTGATTTGAAAATTTCTTAATATTGAACCAACCTTGCATTCCTGGAATATCTGCCTAAATATGACACATTATTGTTTTAATGTGCCATTGAATCATGTTTCTTCATATTTAAGACTCTAGAATGAATATTCATAAGAAAAATTACTCTTTAACTATCTTTTATAATAGCTTTAGGGTTTTGTTTATTTGACAAAATATATTTTATCAAATAAAATTGGAAGTTTTTCTTCTTTTTCTATGCTCTATGCTTTTTCTATGCTATGGAATTATTTTTATTTAAAGATATGATAGAATTGCCCAGTGAAACCATCCAGGCATTGTGCTTTTGTGGTGAATTACTCTTTGACAACTTTCTCTGTCAGAACTGA
Organism: Taxidea taxus jeffersonii; assembly: GCA_003697995.1. Classification (NCBI taxonomy): domain Eukaryota; kingdom Metazoa; phylum Chordata; class Mammalia; order Carnivora; family Mustelidae; genus Taxidea; species Taxidea taxus. Next base: position 2,331 of record RCUC01131068.1, read on the forward strand.
TTGGTTTGGGTTTTCTTTCTCTTCTTGGGTCAGTTTTGGAAAATTACCTTTTTCTGGAAAATTTTCCATTTCATCCAGAGTCAAAATTATTTGCATAAGGTCAAACAACACAGTCTTTTATGATTCTTATTTGCTCTATTTCTCTTATCTTTTTTTTACAATTTCATATTTATTTAGAAAAATAGGAAAAAAAATTTAATTTAACTTTGAAAGGTTCCAAAATTATGACTTACCATCCAGAACCCATAAAAGAGAATGGGCAAATTCTGCCACATTAAATTAAAAAAAAAAATCTTTGCATAGCAAGTGTTATAAGCAAAGTCAAAAGTTTGACAACAAATTGGGGAAACATTTGAAGCTTACACAATAAATCAAGAATTAATGCCCTTATATATGTATGAGATAGGTTTTTAAAGCTTTTGTAAATACAAAGCGAAAAAAACCCAGTAGCCGATAGGAAATTTACCAAAGGATACAAAGGAAAAAAACATCACATATGGCTCTTGAACATAGGGACAGATGCTTGTTCACTCATAAGTGGAAGACACATTAAAACATAAGTGAAATACCATTGTTTAGACATATATTGGCAAAATGTAGAAGTTTGAGTACATGCTTTTTGTGGAGTGGGCTGGAGAAAACAGTTAACACTCATACAGTGCAGGTGGAAGTAGAATTTCATATAATATTTAAGCAGGAAACTCTGACTCTCTCCATCAACCAGGAAAATGCTTTGACCCAGACATTCCACCTGCAGAAACAAGCTACATTTTCCAGATTGACAGGCAAATGCAGCCTCTGACACCATCTCTGCTTCCAGCAAGTTCCACAAACTCTCACCGGATGGGGACGGTTTTCACACAATGGAGGACAGGCGCCACAACGTGCTAACAAAATCACACTTGCTAATATTGGCCAGAATATTTCTCACAGCTGGTTCTCTTTCCTCAGGATCTCACACCTCTCAACAGACCCTGCTATCCGATCTCTCAACACAGCACCTCTGAATCCAAACGGCGAAAAACCACAAATGAGACAGGTACTCCCACTATGGACTGCTCTAAGATGTGATATGAATTAGAGTCACCCTTCCCCCCAACACACTTTTTAATTCAGACACTCTTCTAATTTTGTTACTCCGGGGTGATTACCACAATTTTTCCAAATTTTGTTTAACAGTCTGCCTTCCCTTCAAATTTATACCATGTTTCTCGAGAAGATCTTTGGTTGAAAGGATCCTCCTTCCTTGTACTTATGTGCCTGTGCACACTGTCTTTCCTGCTTTGTCATAATCCACATTCTTCATGACAATAGGAAAAGTGACATGAACTCTCTACCAAAAATGGTCATGATCCTAATATAACATATACCGTTTCTATCACCTTCTGCATTTCCCCCCAAGACCAGAGCAGCCCCTCTTGTCCTCCTACTCTACTTCTGGAATAAGAAATGATCAGAGATGGGGTTCTGGGCCTGTGAGAAAGGCATTGTTCAAAGGGTTAACCCCTTTTCTCCACAGAGTGAAGAGTTTTGCTGACCCAGGGTGAGATGGGTTGGACCAAATTCAATTTAGCTGCAGTCAACAGGAAAGTAGGAAGGAAAATAGGATTTCACAAACAAAGCATTTTTTAAAAGGAGTCCACAGCAGGAAATAATTATTTGGGCAATTGTTCACTTTGTGAAGGGGCTGGCCTGTATGAATATCTATCAGGATGCAATGCTGTGTCCGGGGTTTCTCCGCAGCACCCTGTCTGGTCTAATTAGTTACAAAAGTGGTTCTATGGGCTGAAGAAATTTGCAATTGTGTTGTATTTCAGGGGAATGAACACATATGTCATTGAAGTGGAGCCTGGCACCAGCTTATTCTGGTGAAACCTCGAGTGGCTGGCCAGAATGGAATCAATACGAAAGGAAACTCTGAATGCCAACAGAAGTGGTTTGCAAAAATAATTCACTGACCATTCCATCTGCCTCGGATTAAGCATGTTAAACGGTTCAGTTCAAGTTAACATTTCTAATATATAGATATACATAAATAAACAAAACCACATATTTTTATCAAATATTTGCATTTGAAAACCTCCACCAACACACACGGAACTCAAACTGAGCTCTTTCATCTAACCATATATTTTCCCCTTTAGAACAGTTACACTAAAAACATGTAATCTGAAAAAAAACTTAGATTGCCCTATTAGAGAAGAGTAAACTCCCTCTGGAAAGGAAAGTGAAAATAATATTTTCAGAATGAAAATCCCTCAATTGTCAAGGAGTTTTAGAGTTGAGCCTCAAGAGAGTCAGCCAAAGGTTCAACTGGAATGGGAACATAGGGGGTCTTGGGGAGCCCAAGCCTAGCAGATCAGTTTATTCCCTGTCCCAACAATGGGTGCTAGAACCAAATGCATAATCTGCTGTGTCCTAAAAATATCAATTTGCTTGTAAAATCCATTGAATGCATCTTAAAGATCAGAAAAATTAGAAATCCAAGAAGGTGACATGATGTAATAGATAGATCATAAATAAAAGATGTCAACATATATTGAATACTTCCTAAACAAAGTCCTTCTCATGTAATTGTTGCAACCTACCCTATGGGGTGGCTATTTTATTATTACCCTTATTTAACAGATGTGGCAACTGAAGCCCAGAGTGGTTAAGCAACTTGCCCAAGGTCACAAAGCCAGTAAGTACATAAATCCTGGAATGGGACCCAGGCAGTGTGACTCCAGATCACACTCTACCCTGCTCCCTCATGTACATAAAAAAGGCAAGAGAGGGGGCATCTGGATGGCTTGGTCAGTAAACATTGGACTCTTGATTTCATCTCAGGTCATAATCTCAGGGTCAGGGATGGAGCCCCACATTGGGTTCCACGCCGGGCATGGAGCTTGCTTGGAATTCTCTCTCACTTATGCCCCCCAGACCCGATTTGCATTTTTTTTTTTCCTCTCTCTCTAAAAAGAAAAGAAAAAAAAAATGCAAGAGAGGGGATAAATGCAAACCCAGAGCAGTTTCCCAGAGCAAGTCCTAGGAACAGACAGAGCAAGATTCACCAACTTATCTGTAGGCCTTCACCTACTGCACACTCACACATCCACAGGTTCTAAAATAAAGAGAGGATAATGGGATAACTTTAACATTCCACCAGGAAAAGAAGGCTGGCTGCTTCCCTGGAAACACATCCCCCGGGCCCAGCTAAAGGATGGCTTTGCTGACTGTCAAACTCAAGCCCCACAAATGAATATGTCCTGCCAAGTCAAGTTTAGGCCTTGGTGCTTTGGTACCCTTATACGGTTACATGGTGCATGATTTCCTTTATCTAATAAAGAAATAGAGAGTGGAATAGGAAGGCAAAGGCCTGATGACTTTTGAGCACCTACCATGAGCTCACACGATTCTTACTGTGATAAGCATATTCCCAGATCACCTCAATTGAGCCTGACATCAAATCCATGATTAGGGATGGTGAAACCAAAGCTCAGAGTGTTTGAGTGGCTTGTTCAAAGTCACACAGGCAGGAAATGTGAGAGTGAGGATTTGAGCTGGGCTCTGCCTCCAAATCTAAAAAAAAAGTGCATACCAATTAATAATAAAATACTTAAATATTTTGAAGTTAAAAAAATACATATTTGGTAGAATTGAAAAAAAAAAAAAAAGCCCTTGTTTGCCTGGTGATGTTTGGCAGCCCTGCCACCAGCCTCAAAGGCCACTTTGTGCAAGTTTGTCAAAGGGGCCCTTGCTCAACACACTTTTCTACCAACTGCCAGGAAATTGTCATAATCATTGTGAAAAGGTACAAGATGAATGGCTCCCCATAAGGGGTAGCTCTGATGTTGGAGAAGAGGAATTTAACATCCCTAACATGTTCTCTGTGTTGGGCCCTGTCAGCCCCCAGAGAGTGGGCCTCCTTTACTGTAACCCCCCCTACAGGGGCATAGGCACGCCCTGCTTCGGGCAGTGTGGGGTGTGAGCTCACGCAGCTCCCACTGAAGCTGAGCAAGACCATGGAGAGTTTCCAGCACTCAAGGTAACGGGAAACATTGCGCAAAGTAGGCGAAAAGCCTTGTCTAATATTTCCATTTATCTACTTTGTCTGTCTGAATAAGTGTCATTAATTCAAACCATTTCAAAGTGGGGCTTGATGATGTGTGAGAGCGGAAACCCCTAAGCGCCAGGCCTCTCTGCACCACATCCTTGCTGACGCTATCTCTCGCCTGAAGCGATCAATTGAACCCCAGCAAGGGTGAATATTGCAGCTAACCTGACCACTAATGTGCATGTGTTTGTGTGTCTGCGGCAAGGGGACGAGGGATTGAGAGCTGCAGCCAGGGCTGTTCTTCCCAGATACATTTCCCTGGCCTGACTTCCCTTCCTCCCCCCAGCAACCGCTCCTTCTCAAAGCCCCCCACTTTGAGACCCCACGAGGGACACTTCAAAGGAAGAAAAGACAGATGAGCATGATTTTCTCTCTAGGAAATACCCCGCTAATCAACTACTTCGATGACTTCGCGCTGCCAGGGCCGTTTGTAGAGATGGCAGAGTTTTTTCTGCACCACCAGCCAGCCTCAATAATACTGTAAAAATCCTGCAGCCAGGAGGAAAACCCATCCCTTTCCAAAAGCAAGAGAAAAGTCTGAAACCGTAGCAACGCACAACTTTAATATTTTGGTTGATAATATGCCATGAACTCAAGAGTATTTTCCATTTCCTCTTTGTCATTCTTCCAGTGATTTCAAAGGTCTTTACTGAATCTATCAAAATCTAAATATAGTAAAATTAATTTTTTTCTAAAAAATATACTAAAAAATTATATGCATCTAAATAAGTCTCATCCTCTTCATAGCAGATTACTATATGAGACCTGGACTTATCTGAGTGAAGCCTCTCTCTCCCCTTTTCCCCAAAACACACACACACACACACACACACACACAATCAGTTATCCATCTGTGTGAGAAATTCCTTTGTAATTGCATTCAATGCTTAGCACATCATTTTGAATCTCCTTCATGGCTGCATAGTATGATTTGTGGGAAAAGTCCAAGAAGCTGAGTGCTTTATTTTAAAAAAATAATCAACCTGGAGTATAGTATTTGAGGGTCAAAATTAAACTTGTCTAAGGCAAAAAAAAGAAAAAACAAAAAGAAAAGAAAAGAAAAGAAAGTTTATTTTGATCACATGGCTTGTAAGTGAGCTCTGCAAGCTATTTCAGGGCTGCAAGTGCCAACATATTCTGAGCAGACTGAAGCATCTCTGGCTAAATGGATTCTGGGGACACTGTGCAACTTCAGGGAACCCGTTTCCTCCCTGGCAAGGCAGAGAAATTAACAGCTGCCCCACCTGCCCCACAAGGCCATTTCAGGATGAAGTGTTTCTTCAGAAGTCATGCACATTCTAGTCCAATACCCAAAACACATCAAAGCACAGCTGTTCCAGCCTGGGTGCCAAGGAGGAGGGCAGAGCCCTGACTGTTTAACCTCTGGTAGTCAAACCCACCCCACATGTCAGCCATCCTGAGGCATCTTTGAGATCTTCTATCCCCATCCACGTGGGGCTCAGCATTCATACATCTAAGCCAACTCGAGAAAAGCCTTTGTTACCTGTAAAACCTGGGATAAACAGAAGTCTATTCTCCCCAGCTTGCTCCATTAGCCACAGGGTCCATAATCTGTAGATGTTTATGGTCACTGCTAAAATAATAATCATTTCAAAATATTTGTCTACTGGTTGACCCTGGCCCTGACCTCTAGCAACTTACTGGCCATAAAGGGGTTCCCTGTCCTTTCTAACAATTACCACTGTGGTAGGCAGAATTTTAAGATGTCCTCTAAGATTCTCATCCCTATACATCAAATCCAACAGTAACTGAGGCTCTCCTCATTCACAAGTCACACCTCAGACTAATTACATCAACACCTCAGGAAGGTGAGAGTCACTATGCTTTAAATCTCCTAGGTGATTCCAATGAAAGCCAAATTTGGGAACTACCATGATCTGTGGGTTGATTAGACATGAAGGTAGAATAAGCTTTGACTAATCAGGGGAAGGCTTTATCTCCTGGTAGAACTCAAAATGCACAAGAACGAAAACTCATATTCAGGTGTTGTTAGGTTGTTCTGCTGGAGTTTATCTCCCCTGTTGACATGGATTACTCAACAGAGAAAGGTACAGACATTATCTGTCTTGAAAATTTTCATATCCCCCAGAATTTATCAGTGCACATTGTTGGTCCTCAAAAAAACATTTTGAAGATCCTATCTATTCAGTGATTCTCAGTTCCACTTGGAGGAGTATGGAAACGTTACAAGGTTTCCTAATGTAAAAATCAAGTGCATTCTCAAAAGAAACAGGCCTTCTGCTCACCTTTGCTGGGAGCAGCTTTTATTTTTTTTTTAATTTTTTTAAAATATATATATTTTTTAATTTGTTAGAGAGAGAGAGAGAGAGAGCACAGGCAGACAGAGTGGCAGGCAGAGGAAGAGGGAGAAGCAGGCTCCCTGCCAAGCAAGGAGCCCAATGTGGGACTCGATCCCAGGACGCTGGGATCACGACCTGAGCCGAAGGCAGCTGCTTAACCAACTGAGCCACCCAGGTGTCCCTGGGAGCAGCTTTTAGAAGGACATAGAAGGTTTTTCTCAGAAATGGGGAAGAAGGTAGTGTGGAAAGACTGTCTGTCATCAGATGTTTCCTAAAGTACTTGAGCCCTTATGGAATTGATATTCTACAATGTGGGCTAGTGGCTGTTTTTCTGCATCTATGAGTTTCCAGAAAATGTTTTAGAATCCTCACAGTATTTTGTGTATTCTTAGTACTTGGATATCAAGGCAAGGTGGAAGGGAGAGACATTTGTCTTTCTGGTGACATACTCTGTTGAATAAGGCCTGTAAGATTCATTTGCTGGCTAAAGCGAGACCTCAGATACCAGGAGGGTTCCATGTTATCACTTTCCAGCATCTTTCCCACATGAATTGCATCCTTGGGACTTTTCTGCTCCTCCTGACATTGGCACGATGAGTTGGCTATCTCAGTTGCCTGGAGTTTTCTCCACATTCCAAACACCTGAGATTGGCCCTCTGTGGACTCTCTCACAGTGACTCCCGTGAAAATTCTAGAGGGAGATTTTCCCACACTGCCAACATGCAAGTTTTTTTCTCCTGAGGTCAGTTTATGGCTGAAGCGTCTCCCCACAGTAGCCCTGTGGATCTCACAGTCTCATGAGCACATATGCTAATCACATTTTGAGATACTCTGAAAATGTAAGCTATTATTTCAAGTGTCCTTCTACTTCAAATGTGTGAATCTGTTTGTATTTGGCCAACGGCCTAGACAAATACCATTAGCATTTTGAGCACAGGTTGGCACAACAAACTTTTCCATAAAACGTTTTTTGAACACACAAATAGTACTTTGTCCGAGGCTTTAAACGCTGCTATTCCCTGGCCCAGGAACCTGGAGCTCATGTCTCTGAGCTGCTGTTGGGCACCACGCCTTTGCAGCCCCTAAGCAGCCCCTTTGGACAGCCAGTAAGCTTAAAGGGAAACGCAGACCTGGGGAAGCCATGTCTGGGGAGGGGAGTCTGAATATAAAAATTGTACAACTAAAAGGTTTTCACAGTTAATGCAGCTCTTTCCCACTGTAAAAGGCTACCTTTAAGAGCTGCCATTTCCTTTACATTAACTAAAAATGGACACATCTGTTGAAAGAAGTGGGAAGGGAGAAGACAATAGCTATTATGAGAGTCGGGCAAAGTGCACGGGTATACGTGCGTGTGCATAAGCCACTAAAGAAAGTGCAAAGAGGCGAGCCTGGTGGAAGGAGTACCGTGGATTTGCTGTCAGTTGTTATTTATACCGCATCATAAATGCATGGCTGTCAAAGCCAACGGCCATCTTACTTAACTGCTACCTAAGTGCTGGCGATGCAAGACCTCAGGAGAATGACTCTCCTATTTAATATTTAACCAGATGCTTCCATTTTTGAAAATATACGTTGCTCCTTGTGGAGGAAGGAGGGGAGGCTGACTTTCAACTTCTGTAATGTATGGGCTGTTGTCGGAGTAATAGAACGCCAGGTTTTGTTCTTCTAACTTCACTGTCAATATTTCCATCGTGTTGGCAAATAGAGCATTTGTCTACAAGTCTGAATTACTCCCCTACATTGTTATATCTGTTAACATGCTGACAAAATAGGCTAAGGTGTAGTTACCACAATCCTCAAATGGAGATGTGACAAGTAAGACAGAAGGGGGTCAATGCAAATCAAGGGAGAGATGGACCAGAACCCGACATTTTTTTAGGGCTTGAATCTTATGATATCATGGAATGGCCATGTTAGCTACATGCTGAAGTCCCCAAGAATTTACTCAGATGACCAAAAGGACACAGGGCTGCCAGTGCCACTCCACACACCATGAGTGTGTCTGTTTTACCCTCCTACAACTGGCTGACTTCTAATCTCTCTTCCTTGAGTTCTCCCTCTCCCTATCTCCGGCACATCCCTTGCCTCTCTGTCATTCCCTATGCTTGCCCTTCAACTCTGGGCCTCCTCCAAACCCCCAGAAGTGCTCTCTCAGACACCAGAGCCACTGACCATGCAGGAGGCCAGATGCTCATGCATCCCCTGGTCTCATCTGGAAACCAACTTAGATGGCTCTCAGTTCATCAATACAGGAGCCACAGATACACAGTAAAAAGACACCAGGAGCCTCTAAAGTTCACCTGCCAGGACACCCTTTTCCCTATTCTTCATTATGAAGAATTTATTGTCCTCATGGCTCTCTATCCTTGCTTCCATCTGAGTGTGTGGCAAATCTCTAAATGGCTCTGAGCCTCTCTGCCCATGCTGAGGGTACCCATGGAAGTGGTCAGCCCCTTGAAAGGTCCTCCATTATTCCAACACTATCATTGTTATGGGATGACTGTCAAGCTCTTTCTCCCATATCTCTCACACATCATTTCCTCCTGTGCCCATATATTTTAAATGAAAAATGTAAGGACAATAAGACAGTCTGAGAACAAGAGAGCAATATCCCCAAGAAGGAAGACTGTCTGTTCTTGTTGTTCTTGGTTTACTTTAATCTCACCTTTGGGTCTCTTTAATATATCCCACCTCCTAAAGGGAAGATCACAGAGACAGAGGAGGCTTGAACAATGAAGCATTTCTCTGCTCCATTCCCTGCCTCCCCCATCCCACTGCCCCAGACCCCCTAGGGCCAAGAACGACTCCCATGCCTCATGAAATTTCAGATAATGTTGAGGGGGATGTCAGAATGACTTCACTGGTCTGTACAGACAGCATCTGTGTGGGCTCCTGAGGGAGACAGGGTCGGACACAGAGCAGCCGCTTGTGCTGGGGATGGCATAAGAGGGTCCCATTATCTGCAGAAGGGATGTGAAATTGGAACAACTCCAGCTGAGAATGCAGCAAGCCACACCATTTACATGAAATATACGGTGTAGGGTCTGCCACAAAGCTGACTGGCTTTGATCTTGGTGAACTTTTGAATCATGTGTGACTAAAGAATTCTTTACAAAGAATTATTTCAGCTTTCTGAGTTAATGAAAAGCCAGCCTGCAGAATTTATGGAAGCAAGAGACCAAGCATTAGAGGGAGGGAAAGAAAGTCATAAAAAAAAATCCCCAGGAGCCTTTAATGCGACAGTCCTCATGGTCTGTGCGGATCTCTAACTCTACATTTTTCTGTCAGATTTATTGGGTTTTATTGGAATTCATTCTTCTCAGCACTGGGGTTTGTGGAGATAATCTTAGGAAGAAAAATGTGTATGAAGCAAAATGAACCAGATTGATGAGACAAAATCAAGGGAAAAATTTCCTAACAGTTGGGCAGTGATCAACCTATGTATACAACACACCACGCGGCATTACAAATCTGGCATCACATAAGCATCACCAGAGTTTGTTAAGCATAAGTTACCAGAGTCTCTGTTGCTTGGGATCAATTGGTTGTAACAGATGTAGCAAAATTCTCCAAAATCAACCTGTCATTTTTATTGTGTGAAGTGGTTCTGCTTCCTAACCTACTTCCTGGTAGACAATGTATTCTTGGGGGAAAAGAAATATGGAAAGCCAGGGGAAAGTGACCACTTATAAGCAGAGTGCATGTGTCTTCTGAAATGTATAATGTCTGCGCGTGTTGGCTGGGAATTCGCTACAGAGCCATCATCCAGAGAGTAAATCACAGGGTATGTGCAAAGAGAGAAATTAGAGCAAAAAGGTTAAGATGTGAGTCATCTCAGATGTGGGAAACCATTTCTCTCTCAAGACTGGGTATCACTCACTTTCATGTATCCTTTCCCAATATTTTTCTTTCAAGAAGAGATTAAAGACAGCAGTGATCTCTGAGAAGTCTTCATTCTTTATGCTGTGGTAATAATAAATCTCATCCCTTTCGCTAGTTATCTCTCTCAATGAAAAACATTTTATCTATAAGCTGTCCTCTGGATAGTGAGAGAGTAGTGCTTGGGATAATTTTCCACTACAGGAAGGCAGACTGATGCCGAGGTTAAAAGCCTGGTCTCGGCCCCATGCCACCTTAGTTTGAACCCCCTTCCTAGTAAGGTCTTTCCTTTCCCAGGGGGCTCTGCACTTAAAGTTATTCTCTGAGGTTCAGTTTTCTCATGGGAGTAATGACAGTGTCTCCCTCCTTATGTTCTTATAAGGACCAAATGAGATAATAGGTACTAAATACTTTCTGGTATACTGTAAACTCTCGATAATATTAAATGACATCCTAAAACTAGGTGCCTTGAAAAACTGATTACAGATTAGGTTTTTTTTTTTTTTTTTTTTATTTCTTGTAAGAGGCTTTCAAATTTGAGGAGAAAAAAAACATGCTACTTAAAAAACAGAACTGGAATGAAAATAACACCCATTTATTACTCTAATAGAAATTATCTATTTTTTTAGGATGTACCTATGTGTGGGCATCATGCCAGACAATCTGATATTCATTATCTAATATTAATTCTCAGTATAGACATTTGGAGGATATAGCTGTCTTGTAGCCTTGAACATATTTGGTGAGGTTATAAGATCAGCTCACAGTTGCAAGCCTAGAAGCATCAGAGTTTGCATTTAAACTCGGGTTTTCTTATTTCAAGTCCATACTCTTTCTAGACACTTGCTTCCTACTTGGTAATATTCAAAATTCAAATGATTATATGTACAGACTTTATTAACATTAGTAGCTGATCATGTTATAAAATAAGAAATGGAATCATATTATAATCTGCCAGTTGGACAAATACACAGGCCTTTTGCAAATCAGGGGAAACAAATTAGGAACAATTACACACAGAATTAAGAATATTCATTAAGGGTTGAAATTCAGAGAAAAACTAAAAACTAAGGGAGGGAGGTGAGATGAAGATCAGAGAGTTCTACTAAATCTTCAAGAAAATAAAGTGAAGGGTTTCCATTTTGGGAATTTGGGGGTTTTTTAGTTGTTGGTTGGTTTTGAGGTTTGTTTGTTTGGGGGGTTTTTGTTTGTTTGTTTTCAGTCATTTGAAAAAGAAATCCATAAAAATACCTTGTTTCCTTAAAAATATCCCATCAATAACTTGTGAATTCTTTTCACTGCTGGTTAAAAGTAAGTATTATTAAAGTGCCCTGAGGGCTTTTTCTTTTTCTTTCCTGTCCAACATTCCACAAAATAAAAGAAAGCTAATATAAGGGGTCTTACTCTCTTCCAATACCATTTTTAAAAGACAAAAGTCCCCATGCTGAGCCATACTGAATTTATAACTCATGCTTGGCATCTCTTGGAAAAAATACTTAAGTTCCCTGTCAGTGCAGAGGAGAGTGAGCAGCTCTGAAAGAATGAGGCAACACCTCATTAGACCCATTCCAGTAGACCCATTCCCTCTACTAGAAGCCAGATGCCAGAGTTGGGGGGTATACTGGTTTACTAAGGCTGCCACAACATAGCTGCACAACTGAGGGGCTTAAACAATAGAATTGTGCTGTCTCACAGTTCTGGAGTCTAGAAGTCCAAAATCAGCCAGTGACAGGGTTGATTCCTTCTGCTGGCTGTGGGGGAAGGTCACGTTCCTGACCTCTCACCTTGGTTGTAGATAGCTGTCTTGTCCCTGAGCCTCTTCATGCTGCCTTCCCTCCAGGAGTGTTTGTGTATGAATTTCACCTTTTCATAAAAACAGCAATCAAATTAGGAACCCACCCTCCTCCAGGATGCCCTTATCTTAACTAATTACGTCTGCAATGACCCTATTTCCAAATAGGGTCACAATCTGGGGCAAAAATTTCAACATATGAATTTTGGGAAGACAGAATTCAACCCATAACACTGAGTTATGGCTCTAAAAATTTGCCTGACCAAGCTTAGCTCTAGTCACTAAGAGTATGAGTTAAGTATTAGGCAAATAATATCATGCCCATGGATATACTTTCTAAGAGCTACTTATTATACAAAAATAGGTGGTATTATCTCTATAATCTTCTCACAAATTATTTCCTCTAAGCAAGTAGACTCCCAACCAGAGTAACCTTCAGTTCTAAAATGGCACTATGACATCAGCCATGCTTACCTTGCTTTAGTTGAATTTCTAACACCCAGAACTAAAAGGAGGAAGAAGCTGAATTGGGGATGGGAAACCAATAAGATAATATGCAGACACATTATTCTGTTGGACTTACAATCCATCACTAAGACAGACAAGTGCTTCTTACTGGGAACTAAGATTTGGGGCTTATTTTATGTAATTCACTTACAATTCAGGGGATTAGAGTCAGCTCCGGTGGCTTTCTCTGGATAATTTTCTCAGAAACCTTCCTCTGCTCCCTACTGCCGAGATGAATGACCTGCCTCTCTCTGGCCTTCCTGGCAACCTGAGTTAGTTGGCACAATGATTATTGGGTTATTGATATCTCTTAAAGATTATGAAATCTTTAAGGGAAGGAGACCATGGTTAATCTCTATAGCCACGACACAAAGAAGAGTTCAGTAAAGATTTGCTAAATGAAAGGAGTGCAGGAAGTGTTTGAGGAGTTAAAATTGGATAAACATGGACCATCTCAACCTAAAAATTGTTGAATAGCTGGCTGTCCTACTTTATAGATAGGAATGGCCAGCCATCATTTTTTCTGAAGACACCACAGAGGGAATACACAGAAAGGCCCTGGAGCTACGCTGCGAATTCCCCCCATGCTGGGGTTGGTGCTGGCTGTTTACACCAGTCCCTTGCTGGGATAAGCACAAGTGACATATCCAAGAGACCACAGCTGACTGCCTGGTCAAGATGGAAAGATCATTTTAAACAATTTGAGTCTCTTTTAATCAAAAGTACTATGGTTTAAATTTTGTCCTCCTTTATCTTGAGCTATCTTTGTTGAATCTCTGGCCAAAGCGGATAGTAAAAAATATATATATCCTTGTGCAATAGTTTATCTTTTATGAGAACTTTTCTGTGGCATTTCTCCCTATTTTATTTGGGCACATTTGGTTTCTCCCAAAAGGACTATATCAGCTGGCATTAGGAAATTTTAGAAATGTGTTTACACTAGAACACTCTTGAAATTGAATCTTCAAGATGACCCAAGTCTAAAGGGACTCTTATTTTATTAACACAACTCTGTTTTCTCTAAATTTGCTTTTGTGAAACTAAGTTTTCTCACATGTTAAGGTTGGGTCAGAAAGTAGCAGGCAAAGTTAAGTTAACTCCTTATCAACTGTAAGCGATGCCAAGTGGGGGAAACATTGACTCCATTTGGGTTCCCATCTCTGAACTAGCTCAGCGTGTGACCCAACTTGTGGTAGCTCAAATTAACTGCCTTCTGAAGTGCTCTCTTCAATTGTCTTCTTGAGCTACCTTGGCATTCAAACTCAAATTCAATGGAAAGAAGTTCAGAGAGGTGTCTTAGGATCCCAAAATGATGTGCTATGCCTATGGAGTCTAAGTTAGTCTTAGTTTGACAACATTTTTAAGCTGCAAAAGAAAAGAAAAATTAGGGACACCTGGGTGGCTCAGTTGGTTAAGCAGCTGCCTTCGGCTCAGGTCATGATCCCAGCGTCCTGGGATCCAGTCCCACATTGGGCTCCTTGCTCAGCAGGGAGCCTGCTTCTCCCTCTGCCTCTGCCTGCCACTCTGTCTGCCTGTGCTCCTTCACTCTCTCTCTCTCTGACAAATAAATAAATAAAATCTTTAAAAATTAAAAAAAAAAAAAGAAAAGAAAAATTACCTCCTTATTTATTGGCATTTGGATCTGAAGAACTCCAAGCATTTAAGAAAAAGGAGGACTCATTTCACCTCTCATGTGCTTGGTTCTCTCTTGGACTCTGGTATCCAGCCTTCACCTAGGGAGAAGAAAAGACAACTATGGTTATTTAACACGCAGTCCACTACAGTGCAGATAAACCCCTCTCTTGCTCCATGGAGGAAAGTATCAAGAGTAGATGTGGAACCAGCTGAGAGAAGACTGAACCCCTTCCCACCACCACCCCCATCTTCCCCCAAACCCTGATAGCCTATCCTAATGTTTATGAACACTGTTGTGAGTTTTACAAACCACTCCATTGAGTCAGGCTCCATCCATGGAGGAGATGAGCTATTCTTTTATTTAAGATAAACCTGATCTTTATCAATTCTCTATTAAATTCAAGAAATAAGGGGAAATTCTGTGTGTTCATTTCTTATTGCCACTAAAACAATTACTAATAATTTAATGGCTTAAACCAATTCAATTTATCATCTTAGTTTTGGAGGTCAGAGGTCCAAAACCAGTCCCACTGAGCAAAAATCAATTGTCAGCAGGGTCACAATTCCTTCTAGAAGTTATAAAGGAGAATTTGTTTTCTTGCCTTTTCCGGCTTCTAGGGGCTGCTTATGCTTCTTGGTTCATGACCACTTCTTCTATCTTAAAGTGCCTCACTCCACCTCAGTTTCCATCTTCCCATCTCCCTATGATTATGAATTTCCTCCCTCCCTCTTAAAAATACTCTTTCACTTCTATTGGACCCATCTGGATAATCAAGGATAATCTCCCCATCTTAGAATCTTTATCATATCTGCAAAATTCCTTTTACCATGTAAGATAACATATCCATAGGTTCTGGGATTTGGATATGGACATCTTTGGAGGTACCATTATTCATCCTACCATACTCCATGGAAAGCATAAGTTTATTCTATCACACCTATGATGAACAATTTTTAGCTCTTTCCTTATACTTCAAGATAAAGTTCCAGAACTCCCTCCCCAGCCCCCTCATGCCTCATCCTGCTTCCTTTGCTAGCAGTTCAAAGAAACTATTAAGAGTACAGATTAAAAAAAAAAAAAGAGTACAGATGTACAGATTCAGAGCCCAGCAATCTGAATTTTTATGAGCTACAAAACCTAGAGCAGGTTAAATGACCTTTCTAAGTTTTGTTTTCTCATCTGGAAGTGGAAGAAATGATCATTTTTCCTACAGAGTTACTGATGAGGACTAAATGAGATAAGTAAGGTAAGTATAGACTTGAGCTGAGTTCCTGGCACATAAAAAGACCAATAGATGGTAGTTAGTCCTAAAAATATTATACCTCAATTAAAAAAAAGACAAATATTTCTACCCTTGTTGAGTTCACATTCTGGTAAGAGATATATACACACAAGAAATGAAGACAAAAAGAAGGAGAGAATAAGACAA
Organism: Taxidea taxus jeffersonii; assembly: GCA_003697995.1. Lineage (NCBI taxonomy): Eukaryota > Metazoa > Chordata > Mammalia > Carnivora > Mustelidae > Taxidea > Taxidea taxus. The sequence goes on from RCUC01131068.1 coordinate 17,991, forward strand.
GTTAGAGGATGATATGTGTTCTAGAAATATTTACAAGAGCAAAGTCAGGAAGATTGGGTGCTGGAGTGGGAGGTCCTGTTTCAATTTCAGATGAGAGGTGGAAACCAATGGAAGCCTCAGGGATTAAGTGACCATGAGAAAGGGTCTGAAGGAAATGAGTGAGTTCACACTGTAGGCAGAAAGAAGACTGAGCACCATGTCCCTAAGCTGGGAGAAGACCAATTTGAGGTGCAGCAAGAAGGCCTGAATGGCTCAGTGAGAAAGAATAGAGTAGGCCAGTCTGGATGGGGAATGCTACTTAAGTCAACTCTTTGGAAAGTTGTAAGGATCCCAAGAGCGTCATAGAATATGGTAGAGACTTTGGCTTTTACTCTGAATGGAATAGGAAGCCACTGCTGAGTTTTGAGCAAAAGAGTGACATGCTCCAAATTGGGAGCTTTTTGTTTGCTTGTTTGTTTTGTTGTTGTTCTTGTTAAAGAAATTTCATTTAATTAACATTTCTAAGTGTTCTATGTTTGCCATAGTGCTGGAAATTAAAGTTTTACATTACTTTATAAACATGTTGGTAACTAATCTCTAGCTTGAGCCCTCTCAAATTAGTTCATGTTTAATATAGATTACCATTTTCTAACCAAATTTTACCCTCCAAAAATTATTTAATGTAGTATACCTTCCCCCTTATTGTTGGTGTATTTATCCTAGAAAATAGGCAGAGGATTTAGAAAAGCAGAGAAAAATAAAAAGAATATATATTACAAGTTCCAAAGCTTGAGAAATCTTATACAATGATTCACCTGTAGTGCCTAATTTATAACTTCTTGCTGATATGCTACTTAGAGAACTGACACTATTAACTGAAAGATTTTGAACAGTGAGAAACTGTCTGAAAATTTTATTTTATTGGCTTATTTTATAATTGTTCATGTATCAGAAAATTTTTTCTCAGTAACAAAGGGTCTCTAAATAAGATATTGCCGCTATTATGTAATAGACTCTTCTTCTAAACTTGAATTACAGAGATTAATTCTTTTTTTGTCATCACCTGCTTAGTTTGGAGCCTAGATGAGTGTGATTTGCATTTTAATTTAATTTAATTAATGTTTTATATGAAAAAATAACTTGACTCAATTAAATATTTGCTTCTTTCTTGAATATTTGCAGAGAATAATGTAGCTTGTAATAAGAGTTGAATATCAGATCTACATTATCACTGAATAATTTTATTTATTTATTTTTTTATTTTTTACTTCTGCTAAGACCACAACTATCAACTAATCAAGAAGATGCCACTGGCTGACTTAGCTTTTAAAAGTATCCTCTGACCGCTATGTACAGAATCCACTGGAGGGAGGTAAGGATAGGGCAGAGAGACAAACAGGGACTCTAGTAATTATGCAAAAGAGATGTGGCAGTGTCCATACCAGGTCCCAGTGGAAGAACTGAGAAGTGGTCAGATTCCAGGTATATTTTAAATATGGACCCAATAGAATTTCCTGATGGAGTATATGTGAGGTGTGAGAGAAAGTAAGGAATGAAAAATACTCAATCTCCAATATGGATGAACCTTGAAAACATCACACTGGGTGAAAAAAGCCAAATACAAAAGGTCACATATTACATATTTTCATTTATATGAAGTGTGCAGAAGAGGCAAATCCATTGTTACAGACAGTAGATTAGTGGTTGCCAGGAGCTGGGGGGCTGGAGAGAATGGGGAATGGCTGGTAATGGATGAAGGATTACTTCTGGGGATGATAAGAATATTCTGGAATTAGGTAGTGGTAATGCTTTCACATTAGGAAAGTACTAACAGCCACCAAATTGTACACATTACCGTGCTTAAAATGATAAATGTTATAGTCTATGAGTCTTACCTCAATTACAGGAAAAAATATCTTGAAGTGTTCTGTTTTAAGCAACAGGAAGAATGAAGTGGCCATCAGTGGAGGAGAGGAAGGCTGTGGGTGGAGCAGCCTGGTGGGGGAAAACCAACAATTTAGTTGTGGACATGTTGAGTCTGAAAAGTCTATTAGGCACCCAAATAGAAATGTCAGAAAGATAGTTTGTAGACAAGCTTTTAGTCTGGAAGAGCATTTAGGTTAGAATATTTACATTTGAGTGTTCTTGGCACAGAGATGACATTGAAAGCCACGAGATTCAATGAAATCACTAACGTAGATAATGTAGCTAGAGAACGGAACTAAGAATTGAGCTCTTGGAAAATGTGACATTAGGAATTAGGGGAAAAAACAGGAGGCTGTCAAGGAGACAGAGAAGTAATCAATGAGTAGGGATCAAACCCAGAGATTATTTTTATCTTCTATCACTCTCTCATGTTTACCTTCTTGATTACACACAAAGGACCTGGTCAGTGTCATGATCATATCATACCTTGAGGAGGCTTCCTACCTGCTATTCTCTGTAACTAAAATGTTCTTGCTCCTTTCTCAACTGGTTAACTCCTTCTCATCCTCCCAAATTAATTTCAAATATCACCACCCTTAGGAAGTCCCCCTTTCTCTTGTAGTCTGGGTTAGATGCTCCTCTCCTGTGTTTCTCAACACTGTATGCATAATTTATCATAGTCTTTGTTTATGCAGTGGTAAGCCCAGCCTACCTGTCCATGTCCCCCTCTAGACTAAATAAATAAACACAAGGGTATGCCTTTATAGCACACTTAGCATTTAGTCCAGCATTCAGCACATAGAAAGTACCTAAAAAATATCCACTGAGTGAAAGACAAATATATAAATGCCTTACTTGACTCCACAGAAATGTTCTTAAGAAGTTAAATGTACATCAAAGTGCTTAGGAATTTTTCATATTCATAATCCTCTGTTAAAGGAACTGGGTAGGAATGCTACTTAAATCAACTCTGTGGAAAGTTATTTTATAAAGCAAAGAATTCTACTACCCCGCCCCCCAAAATCACCTGCAAATCAGATGTTATTGTAAGTGTATAATTCTATATGCATATTTGGGATTCTTATCTTATTCTAATAAAATGAATTTGAGGAGATACTTTCATATCACATTTTTATAGGTACTTTCAAATATATAATTATAGTTGGATATTTGGGATAAAATGAAATCTAAAAACAACTGCCAGAATATTTGTAAATAAAGTTCTCCATCTTTAAAATGGGGAACCAGGACCAGCACATTTTGCAATGTCTCCTAAGGATATAAACTATCAAATGAAAAAGAGTTAAAATTATACAGAGGCATTTAATGAGAATTAAAACATTGTGCTCAAGTGTTTGCATTAAAAAAAAATAATAAATCAAGAATCTCTCAGGAATTTTTTTAATCACGTGAAAAAAATTCTCTCTCAACTTTAAGAAGTTTTGTAATCTTATTAAAGGAAACATAAACTCTGACCCTTTAGTCATGTTTAGAAAAAGTAATTCCATATGTTTATTAAATTAGAAAAGGTAATTATGTCAGAGACCAAACATGCAGAAATAAAGACAATTCTAAGGGAAAGCCACTTCATGATCACCCTTTTCCCCCGAAGATTAATCTTTGACCATGAGAGCAGATTCTAGACAAGGCGGAAGAGGTGATGAGGTAGCTATGAAGAAATGCCAATTTTGAATCGCAGTTTAAGGGAAAATAAAATAACAGCAAGGAATTGTAACAAAATTCTTTCAATCATTGCCCTGGCATGGCCCTAGAACCTGCTATTAAACCTTCCAGCTCTCCTGGGCTTTATGGCTCCCACTCCTGTTTCTACTTTTCTACCTTCATTTCTCAGGAGTTCAGCAGGAGAAAAATAATTTAACAACTCGGGGTCTCTCATCTAGATTTGCTATAAGTGGAGTTGAGTTACAGGCTGACTTGGGGAGTACTGTGGACTTCTTTTGGTCTCTTGGTATTTACCAAACATCATTTGGTGAGGAATGGGCAAGCTAAGTCCAAAGCTTGTCGCAAGAGTGTTCCCTTACCACCTTGCTGCTTACTGAATGGGATTCAGCATAATCTCTCTCAATATAAAGTTTGTCTTTCTGATGGATCCTGCAAGGAAGAGGTTTAACAGGAACAAAAGAAGGAACACCTTGAAAATCAGCTGCACTGATTCCCAACCTCACAAATATCTCACTCGGGCTCTCAGCCATGTGCACCATACACAACAGCTGTGATACCTAATTATGTAGTCACTGGAGGAATTATTTGTCGAGTCAGTCACGGGACTAAACTGGCAGAAGGCTGCTGCAGGCCAACCTATTCACAAATATGCCTTCTCCGGCCCCAAAACCTGCAATGTGATGTAATCTCCTTAGAATGTCTATTGTTCAAGACTTACAAAGAATGTTAGGTTTGCATGTGTGGTGGCTTTGTGGAAGGACTAGTCTATACACCTAAAAACACATCTAAGATTTTTTCCCCTTCACGTTAACCCTTCACTACCTACATCTCTTATGAGATTTCAGGCTCCAAGTCTGCCTGTCATTTTTAACATCAAAATCTTTTAGTTAATTTTCTTGTCAAGTATATATTTTTTCCTACTCAGTGTGTATATAAACAATAGCCAAAATATACAGCAGTTAGGAAAACATATGTGAAAACACATAATTATAAATACTTCTTCGGCCAGAGTCCAGGCCCTGAAATTCAATAACATGTCAGGAGGCGACTCCAGAGCTGTTGGTCACACCGCTTTCTAACATGTAAACTTAGCTGTCCTGGCCTAGGAGATTTCCAGATTCAAACCAATCATCATGATGAACTGGGTCTTGTTTTAGAACTTCAAGATCATTATACTTACTGTTTTCTGTGCCACATGCCCTAGAAATCACCCTATTCTAAAACTGAATTTTAGTGTAGTTTGCTTCATCAACAAGAAGCATAAACCATGCTTAATAAAATTACTCCTTTAATCTACTAGTACATTTGTTCCACGAAGGCAAGAATTCAGTGCCTGGCAACTGTGGGGTCTGTACTTAGCAGCTAATAAATGAATATGTCATACAAATGTGAGTCAAATTTGAAAGTCAATTTCTCAGGCTTCTGATATTCTAAGAGTTTTTACATGAGAGAGCATAAGTATATCACAAGCTTTTCAATGAATCTGGCAGTAACATTACATTATTAAGACCCTCACTAGACTTCTCTTCCTTCAAAGAAGGACCTAGGCCTTATGTGTCTTTTTAATGCCTCTAGGACCTGCACTAGCTGCAATCAATTCTGGTGCTGACTAAAAGGACATAGTTCACCTCCAAAATGCTATAATCAATGAATAAATTATGAATTTTGTCACATTTATCTTAGGTTGAGGTCTTTATCTCTGCACAAGAAAGTGGCGTAGAAAGGAATGAACTGATGAAAACAAGATCAGTAGACGTAAATAAAGAATTTAGATGTTAATCTTTTTTCACTTGGTAAATGGTTATAGTTTCTCCATCTTACCCTAAAGTAGTAAAATAGCATTTCCCTAAAAATGTGCAGTAAAATATGTTTTTCAGTAATTATTTTTTTCTTTTCTTTTCTCTCAACTCATGAATTCTTTGGTATAAGAAAAAAAGACTTCGAGGACCTCCATTACTCATTTTGATAACTGTGTTTGATGGCTGATATAAAACACAAGTGGGTACAGGTAGAAATAATAATAACAACTGCAACACTTATTTGAACAATATGAAAAGGATGTTCTCACTTAGAAAAGTGACCAGAGTGTTTACTACTTCTAAAAGAAATGGAGCAAGTGACTTTCTTTTATAATCTGTTCAGAAATCTTTCCTTCCGTAGGTATCCCACTTGAAATTCAAAGATCCAATACAAATACATCACTATAAATACATCTACAAAGTAACAGTATTGTCTTTTAAAAGAAAGGCAGAACTTAAATATTCCCAACACAATCCTGTTCTTCAAGGAATTCAGCGTAGGAGGAGATCTTTATTTTCTCTATGCAGCCTTCCCTAACAACCTAGGAATTCTGCTAAAAAGTTTTCTGAAACTCCTTTTTAAAAACTACCTTCAGGGGCGCCTGGGTGGCTCAGTTGGTTAAGCAGCTGCCTTCAGCTCAGGTCATGATCCCAGAGTCCCAGGATCAAGTCCCACATCGGGCTCCCAGCTCCACCGGGCGTCTGCTTCTCTCTCTGACCTTCTAGTCTCTCATGTTCTCTCTCACTGTCTCTCTCTCAAATTGAAAAAAAAGAAAAAGAAAAGAAAACTACCTTCAGAACCTTTTTTGCAAATATCCAGTACATCTACATCATTATAAATACATTTACAGGGGCACCTGGGTGGCTCAGGGGGTTAAGCCTCTGCCTTCGGCTCGGGTCATGATCTCAGGGTCCTGGGATCGAGCCCCACATCGGGTTCTCTGCTCAGCAGGGAGCCTGCTTCCTCCTCTCTCTCTCTGCCTGCCTCTCTGTCTACTCGTGATCTCTGTCTGTCAAATAAATAAATAAATAAATAGATTTACAAAGTAACGGTATTGTCTTATAAAAGAAAGGCAGAACTTAAATGTTCCCAAGCAAATGATTGTATCTAAGCAAATGATTCTCATTACTTCATAGTGACCCTACATGTGTAAATTAAATTATATTCCACACTTTATTCACGAGACACGACTGTGAGGTTTCCACAATGGAATTCTTCCTTAAAAGGATGAAATTAATTGAGAATACCTAATAATTGTGCTTGAGGATCTGAAGGCAGGGTTGACATCAGAATACACTTTCTCAAGAGGATAACCATGATGGAGGCCACATGTATCTCCATGATTTTATCATCATTATCTATCTATCTATCTATCTATCTATCTAATATATATAGATACACTATATACACTTAATTACAGAAAATGTTTACCACTGTTCTGAAATAAGTTAAGCCCAGCAATGATGAAGTCACACCATACTCCCCATAGAAAATATAAGCAAAGGCATAAAAACCAATAGAGCAATTTGTATGATGTCCATGTCAACTCATCTCTGATTCTAAGAGAGAAGATTGAGACTTGCAGGTGATGAATCCATCCCCTTTTGTAAAGGATTTAATTAGAAAAATCCATTTAGGTTCAACAGCAGTTGTAATATTGAGCTGGAATTCCCCAAATGCCTCAAATGAGAAGGTTATATCTTACTTCCATTGCAGTCTTTGGCAGGAATACCTTTTCAGGGAATTCAGGAAGAGGCAAACTTGACTTGGTGCTGAGAAAAAGTCCTCTTTGTGGCACCAGTCTGAGCACAAGGACTTTCATAGAACATGACAGCTGTTTTCATAGAGAATTCTACAGAGAGTTCACAGAGCAGTACAGCACAGTGTAACCTAATAGATCACATTAGTGTATATTTTGTGTGTATTATATATACATGCATATTAGATTATACTCTAATCTAATATACTAATGGCAGAGGTCAAACTGAACTGCTAAGAGGAAGAAATTGGCTCCCTAATGAAACCTATGCAAAACCAGCCTCGGACAACAAAGCACAAGATCACCTACACACACACCACACAGCACACCACACTCTCACACATGTTCTGCAGGGGCTACACCTGACGCATAGGTCAGATATCTTGGCTCTAAGAATTGAGAATCCCTTGGATTTTTAGTAAGGCCACATTCAGGGGCTGCAGGGAGGGAGGTGACTAACATTTCTGCAGTGCTGGAATCTTTGTTAGGGGATTCATTAACACTAAATCATTTTCGCTTTCCTGCACAAACAATGTCAATTCTCACCTCTGTAATCCTTATGTATGTTGTTTCCATAACATGGAATATTCTTATACTTCCTCTTCACCTGGGTAGCTCCTGCTTTTCTGTTAAGATCTGCCTGTCGATCTCAAGTATCACCCTATCAAGAGTGATCCCTGACACGCTCCCATGCCCCCAGGGGTGGGTTGCTTGCTCATATCTGTGCTTCCATAATGCGTCCCTCTGTCCCAACTCTCACCACTTTATACTCTAATAACCACTCTTGGGCTTCCCTCCCCTGCTCAACTGCCAAAAAAGATTTTTAACTTACATTATGCCTGGCACTTAAAAGAGGCCTAGGAAATGTTTGTTAAAGCAATAAATGAATTAACATCTTCATTGATTTAATATTATCCATAGCTCTGGTATCAGTTTCCCCAGCTTATGAGAGAAGAGACTGAGCTTGCAAAATTGTTTAGGTTGTCCCAGTTCACAGAGACCATAGGAACAATCAGGATTAACACTCTGAAATAATTAGAGAGCAAATTGTCTTTCCTTTGTACCAGATAAGAGAAGGGAAGCAAAGATGAAGAGTATTAACTCTATTATAGGACATAAGTAGCATGCAGGTCTGGTCTTAAATAGAGAGATCCACACAGTGAAGAGCCCATTGAACAAGAGGCTCTGTTTACCTCATCACCAATTCTCCTCCCAGAAATACTTGGGATACTTGGCTAACTTGATGTTGAAGATCTAAGGCAACTAAATATAAGGTCAATAGTCAGGACAAGTTCAAAATTCCAAGACAAACAAATCCAATTATTATATAAAGAAGAACAAAGTTTTATTCGGTCTCTTTAGTGTCCAGATATTAATTTTAGTCACAGAGAGCAATATTCCACTCCCAGTATATTCTGATACAAAAGTTAACACCAGAATCTTTACATTTCAAGATGGTATAGCACAGACATTTCTATCTCCTTATCCTTTAAAAAAAATCATCTCCAGACTGTAAGTAGAATAAGAAAGAGAAACACAAATTCTATGTTAACCGTATTGGGAGACACCTATAACCTTATTCTATAATGCATATGGAAAAAGGAATGGCCCCAAAGGAGTGCAGGAGGGTTGGACTAAGTGCCTGTGGATGGCTGTATAGATGAGAAGCAAACTGAGTCATTCTGTGAAATTCCAGAAATGCTCAGGCATTGAAAACACCAAGAAGGCAGGGGCAAAGAGGATAGAAAGAACAGGGAGGTTATCTGAAATCTATTTCAGAGTCAGTTATAACGCCAGATTCTACCCTTATCAACTGAAATCCTCCCCGGACCAGAGATAAGTGGTACAGACTCTGGAGAAACTGAATTAGAAAAACTCCTGAAGGAGGGACCCAGATATTCAGGACAGCAGATTAAAAATATGGCAATTAAGTGAAAGTCTGAATACTGAACAGTGGTATCCCCCAGTTCCCTTTCCCACCCATCTCTGAACACCAGCAGCCAAGTTTAAAACTCTTGGGCAGGAAATAGGGGATTTTTCTCAGAGGTATCATCCCCTCAAAAAGACTGGTAGCTACTGACATCTGAGTCAGCAGTGAAAAGTCCAGTTAGCAACTATACCACATGGCAGTGAGGCGTGGTGGCAGGAAGCCTACACATTTCCAATCGCCTTTTAGTAGCCCACTTTTAACATATGAAAAGCCAGGGATATTAGGCAATTGAGGAAATCTTCCAAGATAAATAAGGGAGACAAAAACAAATAAGCAAACAAAAGAGAACTCAAAGATAACAGGGATACTGCTTGAGGCAATAGAGAATTTCAAAGAAATTATGAAACCTGAAGAGGTTTCTATAAGGGGAGTAATCAGAGAAGAAGATGGGGGTTTTGGATATTAAAAATCTGATAGCTGACTATTTTTCATTAGCAAAAAGTTAAAATGTCAAGTAAAAGTTATTTCCCCAAAAGTAGGACAAAAAGTGAAAGGATATATAATAGAAAAGATAAAATGTGGAGAATTTATTCAAAGAGTCCAATTTCCAGAAATTCCAGAAAAAGGACTAGAGAATGTAGCAAAAAGAAAATCATCAAAGAAATAATATAAGAAAATGTCCCAGACTCTAAATTGGAAAAGGCCCACCAAGGGGTCAGCATAATAAATAAAAACGACTCTCACCAAGGCCTATTTGTAAGGTTTTACAGGCGAGATAAACATGACACCAGAGGAGATAGGCGCAAGGCAAGATTTATTAAAGGCGCCCTCAGGCGAGGTTCTGGGACTCGGGAGAGGGGAGTCAGGGAAGTCGCAACCAGGAGGGGTCTTTTATCTGGGTTAAGACAGGGCATGGGTTCACAGCCATATAAGGTAAGGTATTTGGTGATTGGAGGGTAGGGGGAGTCCTGATGTTCCTGTTTCCTGCATAGGTATCAGTTTACTTATGGTGACGTGTTCTCAGCATAAGTCCTTCCGGTGGGAGAGTAATGGGTTAAGGAAGAGGGTGGCCTGGAAGATGACGGCCCGGCAGCCATTTTCATTGTTCCTCCTGCATTCCCAGAGCGGCTGACCCAACAATATTATCATGAATTTATCAGATCGCTAACAATAAAGGGATCTTAAAAGCTTTAGGAAGGACTGGAAAACAATGTGACATCAGACTTCTCATAACAATATTAGAGGTAATATTAGGTTTGAAAATACTGAATGAAAAAAAGATTGAGAATGTTATACCTTGGCAAACCATAAATCAAGTGCAAGAATAAAATAAAGGTAGTTTAAGACATGCAAAATTTCTAACATACCCACGGACATTTTTCTCAAGTGCTTACCAGAGGATACATTTCATCAAAATGAAGGAGTAAGCCTAAAAGAGAGAGAATGGGTTTCGGAAAACAGAATATACAACAAGCAATAGCAAGGCAGGGGTGAGTTCCAGAGTAACAACTGGGCAACTGACCCAAAGATAGTTCTCTTCCGAGGCGGAAATGAGAGAATTCTTAACTATAGACAGAGCAAAAAGTTATAAAAACAACAACCACAGGAAAATGAATCATGAAATATAATTTGGCTTAGCTGACATATGTGTGTATATATCACTAAGTAAGACTATAACGCCAAATTCCACTATTACTGCACGTAAAACCAGGTACTATAGTCTGTGGTCCAAGTGCTGGTCATCACAGACCAAGAGCAGGAGGGCCAGGGAGAGAATGCAGAAAACAGCCTTGAAGCTAGTGAGCCTCTGGGTGTATATACCTCTTCTAATGATGCTTCCCAAATATTCATTGTGTAAATTGACGAAACAGTGAGTTTTAGAATTGAATCGCTATGTATGTATCTCTTTCTGCCAGAGAACAATTTCATTAAGTATGCAAACAACAGACATGCTGAATAACAGATAATTTGCAGAAATTATTCCTCAGCAGTCCTCAAATCCTAAAGCTTATATCAATTTGTTACACTAATTTTTGTTATACTTTTTTGGCATTGAGCTTTTTGAGCCTCGGAAAACATGGCAAGTTGTGTTTTATTGTCTATTTTGATCCAGTTACTTTACAAACCATCTATTTTCCTCCTCATTCACCACCACTGGAAATTATGATTATACATGAATTGCTTGAAAGGAACTGTTTATAAAATAACAAATTGGCTCTATTATTAATTACGTAAAAATCTAGACAGATTTTTTGGGTATATATTAGTCATTCTGGTGTATCATTAAGCAGTTTGGGTACTCTTTATGAGTTTTTATGCATTTTGCAGGTTTTTAATTTGGAGAGCAAACCAACATTTTATGTGTGTTTTAACATTTTTGTCTATTTTCCAGATCCTTGGTTTTCAAATATTATATTTACTTTCAGCCAATTCTGTCTACTCTATTTGTCTGGCAATATTTTTGTGAGTTTTAAATTTTTATGTCCAGTTCTAAGTAAACTGATTGAAAGTAAAATGGTTCAGAAATCCTTGTTTCTGGTCAGTAATTAACATAGTGAGGATATCTGTGTATCTGAGAATGATTATCTTAATTTCAGTTAGATTTTAATTTTTTTTTTAAAGATTTTATTTATTTATTTAACAGACAGCAGAAGTAGGCAGAGAGGCAGGCAGAGAGAGAGGAGGAAGCAGGCTCCCTGGTGAGCAGAGAGCCCGATGTGGGGCTCGATCCCAGGACCCTGGGATCATGACCTGAGCTGAAGGCAGAGGCTTTAACCCACTGAGCCACCCAGGCGCCCCTAGATTTTAATTTTTAATTAATTTTCTTTAGATAGTTTACCACTTTCTAAATATTTTGCTTTTGAAATAATTTATTTTATTTATTTATTTTTGATTTTGAAATAACATAAACATATTTTTTGGCAGTTATTCCAACTTTGCCTTTTTAGAAACTGCAAAATAGAAAGATCCCTACCATCAAGATGTATAATAATGATCTTCAGTAAAAGGCAAAACAATGGGAGAGGAGGAGTCAAGATGGCGGAGAAGTAGGAGGCTGAGATGACATCAGCCAGCAGGAGATCAGCTAGATAGCCTATCAAACCATTCCGAACACCTACGAATCCAACAGGAGATCGAAGAGAAGAAAAACAACAATTCTAGGAACAGAAAATCGACCACTTTCTGAAAGGTAGGACCAGCGGAGAAGTGAATCCAACGCGACGGGAAGATAGACCCCAGGGGGAGGGGCCGGCTCCCGGCAAGCGGCGGAGCACAAAATCAGAACTTTTAAAAGTCGGCTCCACGGAGGGACATCACCCCAGAGGCTAAACTGGGGTGAAGACCTCACGGGGACAATGTGGACTCAGGTCCCACGGGGTCACAGAAGGATCGGGGGTGTCTGAGTGTCGCAGAGCTCACAGGTATTAGAGCGGGGAAGCCGGCTGCGGAGACAGAGCCGAGATTTCCTAGTGGTCTGTGACACGGACCGGTGCTCTGTGGCACTGGCCGGTGCTCTGTGCGAGGGGTCCCCACAAGATCCGGGGAGACTCCGACCCGGGAGAGCTCAGGGGATCTACGGGTCCGGAGACTCCAGGTGGGACTCTGCCAGAGACAGAGATGCTTGGTCACAGGCTGGGTGAGCTCGGAGCATTCCCAGAAGCCAGTGAGACGGGACTGCTTACGCACGATTTTCTCTGAGCGCGGTTTGCGGGCGCGCGCGGTCTGCGGGCCCGCGGTGTCGGGTCTGCGGGCCTGTGGTGTCTGCGGGCGCGCGGTGTCTGCGGGCGGACGCGCGCGCACTCTCCGGCGCAAACGTGGGCTAGGGAGACTGGAGGGATTAAACGCTTTTCTCTGAAGGCGCACTGAAGACTGGGGCCCCTAGCTCTCAGCTCCTCTGAACCGGAGATTGGGAGGCCGCCATTGTCATTCCCGTCCTCCAGAACTCTACAGAAAGCGCGTTCAGGGAACAAAAGCTCCTGAAAGCAAACCTGAGAGGATTACTTAGCCCGGCCCCTGGTAAGGGCAGTGCAACTCCGCCTGGGGCAAAGACACCTGAGAATCACTACAACAGGCCCCTCCCCCAGAAGATCAAAGAAATCCAGCCAAGACCAAGTTCACTTAACAAGGAGAACAGCGGATTCTTATCTGGACAAAATGACAAGGCGGAAAAACTCACCACAAAAAAAAGACCAGGAGACAGGACCGAAGGCTAGGGACCTAATCAATACAGACATTGGTAATATGTCAGATCTGGAATTCAGGATGACAATTCTCAAGGTTCTAGCCGGGCTCGAAAAAGACATGGAAGATATTAGAGAAACCCTGTCAGGAGAAATAAAAACCCTTTCTGGAGAAATAAAAGAAATAAAGTCTAATCAAGTTGAAATAAAAAAAGCTATTAATGAGGTGCAATCAAAAATGGAGGCTCTTACTGCTAGGATAAATGAGGCAGAAGACAGAATTAGTGATATAGAAGACCAAATGGCAGGGAATAAAGAAGCTGACCAAAAGAGAGACAATCAACTACTGGACCACAAGGGGAGAATTCGAGAGATAAGTGATGCCATAAGACGAAACAACATTAGAATAATTGGGATTCCAGAAGAAGAAGAAAGAGAAATAGGAGCAGAAGGTATACTGGAGAGGATTATTGTAGAGAATTTCCCTAATATAGCAAGGGGAACAAGCATCAAAATCCAGGAGGCCCAGAGAACACCTCTCAAAATCAATAGGAACCGACCCACACCCCGCCATCTAATAGTAAAATTTACAAGTCTTAGCGACAAAGAGAAAATCCTGAAAGCAGCACGGGACAAGAAGTCTGTATCGTACAATGGTAAAAATATTAGATTGGCAGGAGACTTATCCACAGAGACCTGGCAGGCCAGAAAGAACTGGCATGATATATTCAGAGCACTAAATGAGAAAAACATGCAGCCAAGAATACTTTATCCAGCTAGGTTATCATTGAAAATAGAAGGAGAGATTAAAAGCTTCCAGGACAAACAAAAACTGAAAGAGTTTGTAAACACCAAACCAGCTGTACAGGAAATATTGAAAGGGGTCCTCTAAGCAAAGAGAGACCCTAAAAGTATTACCAGAAAGGAACAGAGACATTATACAGTAACAATCACCATACAGGCAATACAATGGCACTAAATTCATATCTCTCAATAGTTACCCTGAATGTAAATGGGCTAAATGCCCCAATCAAAAGACACAGGGTTTCAGAATGGATAAAAAAACAAAACCCATCCATATGCTGCCTACAAGAAACTCATCTTAGACCTGAAGACACCTCCAGATTGAAAGTGAGGGGGTGGAAAACAATTTACCATGCTAATGGACATCAGAAGAAAGCTGGGGTGGCAATCCTTATATCAGATCAATTAGATTTTAAGCCAAAGACTATAATAAGAGATGAGGAAGGACACTTCATCATACTCAAAGGGTCTGTCCAACAAGAAGATCTAACAATTTTAAATATCTATGCCCCTAACATGGGAGCAGCCAACTATATAAACCAATTAATAACAAAATCAAAGAAACACATTGACAAGAATACAATAATAGTTGGAGACTTTAATACACCCCTCACTGAAATGGACAGATCATCCAAGCAAAAGATCAACAAGGAAATAAAGGTCTTAAATGACACACTGGACCAGATGGACATCACAGATATATTCAGAACATTCTACCCCAAAGCAACAGAATACACGTTCTTCTCTAGTGCCCATGGAACATTCTCCAGAATAGATCACATCCTGGGTCATAAATCAGGTCTCAACAGGTATCAAAAGATTGGGATCATTCCCTGCATATTTTCAGACCACAATGCTCTGAAGCTAGAACTCAATCACAAGAGGAAATGTGGAAAGAGCACAAATACATGGAGGCTCAACAGCATCCTTCTAAAAAATGAATGGGTCAACCAGGAAATTAAAGAAGAATTGAAAAAAACCATGGAAACAAATGATAATGAAAACACAACGGTCCAAAATCTGTGGGACACAGCAAAGGCAGTCCTGAGAGGAAAATATATAGCGATACAAGCCTATCTCAAGAAACAGGAAAGGTCTCAAATACACAACCTAACACTACACCTTAAGGAACTCGAGAGAGAGCAACAAAGAAAGCCTAAACCCAGCAGGAGAAGAGAAATAATAAAGATCAAAGCAGAAATCAATGAAATAGAAACCAAAAAAACAATAGAACAAATCAATGAAACTAGGAGCTGGTTCTTTGAAAGAATTAATAAGATTGATAAACCCCCGGCCAGACTTATCCAAAAGAAAAGAGAAAGGACCCAAATAAATAAAATCATGAATGAAAGAGGAGAGATCACAACCAACACCAAAGAAATACAAACAATCATAAGAACATATTATGAACAACTCTATGCCAACAAATTTGACAATCTGGAAGAAATGGATGCTTTCCTAGAGACATATAAACTGCCAAAACTGAACCAGGAAGAAATAGAAAACCTGAATAGGCCCATAACCAGTAAGGAGATTGAAACAGTCATCAAAAATCTCCAAACAAACAAAAGCCCAGGGCCAGATGGCTTCCCAGGGGAATTCTACCAAACATCTAAGAAGAATTAATTCCTATTCTCCTGATACTGTTCCAAAAAATAGAAATGGAAGGAAAACTTCCAAACTCATTTTATGAGGCCAGCATCACCTTGATCCCCAAACCAGACAAGGATCCCATCAAAAAAGAGAATTACAGACCAATATCCTTGATGAACACAGATGCGAAAATTCTCACCAAAATACTAGCCAATAGGATCCAACAGTACATTAAAAGGATTATTCACCACGACCAAGTGGGATTTATTCCAGGGCAGCAGGGTTGGTTCAACATCCGCAAATCAATCAATGTGATACAGTACATTAACAAAAGAAAGAACAAGAACCATATGATACTCTCAATAGATGCTGAAAAAGCATTTGATAAAGTGCAACATCCCTTCCTAATCAAAACTCTTCAGAGTGTAGGGATAGAAGGCACATACCTCAATATTATCAAAGCCATCTATGAAAAACCCACGGCAAGTATCATTCTCAATGGAGAAAAACTGAGAGCTTTTCCGTTAAGGTCAGGAACACGGCAGGGATGTCTGCTATCACCACTCTATTCAACATAGTACTAGAAGTCCTAGCCTCAGCAATCAGACAACAAAAAGAAATTAAAGGCATCCAAATCGGCAAAGAAGAAGTCAAACTATCGCTCTTTGCAGATGATATGATACTATATGTGGAAAACCCAAAAGGCTCCACTCCAAAACTGCTAGAGCTTGTACAGGAATTCAGTAAAGTGTCAGGATATAAAATCAATGCACAGAAATCAGTTGCATTTCTTTACACCAACAACAAGACAGAAGAAAGAGAAATTAAGGAGTCAATCCCATTTACAATTACACCCAAAACCATAAGATACCTAGGAATAAACCTAACAAAAGAGGCAAAGAATCTATACTCAGAGAACTATAAAGTACTCATGAAAGAAATTGAGGAAGACACAAAGACATGGAAAAATGTTCCATGCTCATGGATTGGAAGAATTAATATCGTGAAAATGTCTATGCTACCTAAAGCTATCTACACATTTAATGCAATGCCTATCAAAATTCCATCCAATTTTTTCAAAGAAATGGAACAAATAATCCTAAAATTTATATGGAACCAGAAAAGACCTCGAATAGCCAAAGGAATATTGAAAAAGAAAACCAAAGTTGGTGGCATCACAATTCCCGACTTCAAGCTCTACTACAAAGCTGTCATCATTAAGACAGTATGGTACTGGCACAAAAACAGACGCATAGATCAATGGAACAGAATAGAGAGCCCAGAAATAGACCCTCAACTCTATGGTCAACTAATCTTCAACAAAGCAGGAAAGAACATCCAATGGAAAAAAGATAGCCTCTTCAACAAATGGTGTTGGGAAAATTGGACAGCCACATGCAGAAAAATGAAATTGGACCATTTCCTTACACCACACACGAAAATAGACTCAAAATGGATGAAGGATCTCAACGTGAGAAAGGAATCCATCAAAATCCTTGAGGAGAACACAGGCAGCAACCTCTTCGACCTCAGCCGCAGCAACTTCTTCCTAGGAACAACGCCAAAGGCAAGGGAAGCAAGGGAAAAAATGAACTATTGGGACTTCATCAAGATCAAAAGCTTTTGCACAGCAAAGGAAACAGTCAACAAAACCAAAAGACAACTGACAGAGTGGGAAAAGATATTTGCAAATGACATATCAGATAAAGGGCTAGTATCTAAAATCTACAAAGAGCTTAGCAAACTCAACACCCAAAGAACAAATGATCCAATCAAGAAATGGGCAGAGGACATGAACAGACATTTCTGCAAAGAAGACATCCAGATGGCCAACAGACACATGAAAAAGTGCTCCATATCACTGGGCATCAGGGAAATACAAATCAAAACCACCATGAGATACCACCTCACACCAGTCAGAATGGCTAAAATGAACAAGTCAGGAATTGACAGATGCTGGCGAGGATGTGGAGAAAGGGGAACCCTCCTACACTGTTGGTGGGAATGCAAGCTGGTGCAACCACTCTGGAAAACAGCATGGAGGTTCCTCAAAAATTTGAAAATAGAGCTACCTTATGACCCAGCAATTGCACTACTGGGTATCTATCCTAAAGATACAAACGTAATGATCCAAAGGGGCACGTGTACCCGAATGTTTATAGCAGCAATGTCCACAATAGCCAAGTTATGGAAAGAACCTAGATGTCCATCAACAGATGAATGGATAAAGAAGATGTGGTATATATATACGATGGAATACTATGCAGCCATCAAAAGAAATGAAATCTTCCCATTTGCGTCGACATGGATGGAACTAGAGCGTATTATGCTTAGCGAAATAAGTCAACTGGAGAAAGACAACTACCACATGATCTCCCTGATATGAGGAAGTGGAGATGCAACGGGGGTGGGAGTTAAGGTGGTAGGAAAAGTAAAAATGAAAGAAGATGGGATCGGGAGGGAGAAAAACCAAAAGAGACTCTTAATGTCATAAAACAGACTGAGGGGGGTGGGGGGAAGAGGGGTTGGGTGAGGGTGGTGGGGTTACATCATATGTTTAAATAAAGCTTAAATAAAGTAAAAAAAAAAAAAGGCAAAACAATGGCTACTAGAATGCTCAAATACCAAGAAATAATATAAACAAATATTCCTCAGCTTTTAATTCCACATTCCATTTTTAAAAGTAACACATGAGTGGCGTTCTCAGGATGCCTAGCAAAAACTGTGCAAAATATGAGAATTTTTTAAAATGTGTGGAAATACTGGGTACAGAGGCAAAAATGGACACTCTTTTTGTTGATATTTTGCTTTTACTAATTTTGTCTTTATTGTTCTCTTAGCTTTATCTTTTATTTTTAATTTCATTTAAATGACTAAAAATAAAAATATAAGGAATCTCAAAAGCAAACAAAGAAAGCATTAGAGTCCATGGAAAGTCGCTAAATCATCCTAGAAGTCACAAAGCAAAGATTTTAAAATGAACATTCTTTTAAAAATGCTTTCACAAGGGGCGCCTGGGTGGCTCAGTGGGTTAAAGTCTCTGCCTTCGGCTCGGGTCATGATCCCAGGGTCCTAGGATAGAGCCCCACTTCGGGCTCTCTGCTCAGCAGGGAGCCTGCTTCCCCCCCTCTCTCTCTGCCTGCCTCTCTGCCTACTTGTGATCTCTGTCTGTCAAATATATATATATATATTAAAAAAAAAAATGCTTTCACAAGTGCCTTAAAAGTTGCAAATAACTGATATGGGAACAGAGGCAAAAAATATCAATATTCAACCAGTTGGTCATTTTGACATATTAACTGGCAAGTAAAAATTCTGTTTTTGTTGCTTCTGGTGAGAAAACTGAGAGTGGGAGAGTCCACAAGACTTGTCAGCTGTCACCCTGCTAGTAAGAACAGAGCAGGGATATGCACCCATTGACTCTTGTTGACACAGCTCTCTCTCACTGGGCTTCATCTCCTGGTTCTGTTTTTACCCTGCTTGATACTCTTAATGCCTGATTCCAGAGGGCTTGTGGAGTGAAAGTAAAGGGGAAATCTCATATATAAGCATTTCATTTCCCTTTGAGTTTTAAAAATAGCTTGATGTAGCGGGAAATTGGAATCATTGCTTAAAAATGAGACTGAGATTTTACATGAATTTCATATCTATTTTACATGTTCCTGATCCTGAATTATCAGGATTTGACTATGCTGGCAAATATGACCCCCAAAACATATTGGATTCTGAACCACGCCTTTCTTCGTGGTGAAGGCCAGGCACGAAAAGAAGTGTTATCTGGGGTAAGTGTCTTCTTTGTACCCAGTTCCAAAGTGGAATAAGGATTTCTTTGCCAAAAATGCCCAGGCTGCATCCAAGTTTCTTGGACTGCTTCTTGATTTATCAGATCGGAAAGATTTTTAAAAACAGGCAACGTATTTTAGTTGAAACCAGTACATTTCCCAAATGTTCTAGCCATCTGAAGGTTGTAAATACAAAACACAGTACATATTCAGTACAATGGCACATGCTTGCTAAAGAGGTGAAGCCCTTGGCTAAAATACCAAAGCCAGATATAAATAGATAAATAAAAATTTAAATATCTTTAAATAAAGTAATATTTGTGACTTAACTTCTTTCAATTTTTTCCTCTCTTAAAATATTAAATATATGTATGTTTATAATGCTAGTAAACAAACCTCATTGGGAAATTCACAACTATTTGGCTAATTTATCTTTTTTTTTTCCCAGAAATATCATTTAGAAAATTTAAAAGGGGGGGGTGTGAGCGAATGAATGAACGCCAGTCATATTACATGCATCCTCTCCCTTCATCCTCACAAAAATCTTGTGCACAGGGAATTAGTCTACCCATATTATAGATGGGATGGAAAAGCTGAGACTCAGAGAAATGAAGTGATTCGCTTAAAGGTACACAGATAGGAAGTGCTGGAAAAAACTTTGAGGCCTGGGGCTGCTACTCCAAAGCCCCTGTTCTTCTAACATGCAGCACAGGAAGGGAAGATTCTCAAACACCTTATTAAGGTCTCTGAAAAAATTAACTTAAGGAGAAACTCATGTTAAAAACCATAAAGACTGAAGTTCACTTATCACTCTGTGAATGTAGCCATCTTACCAAAAGGCATCAGTCTTCTCTTGAGATGACCCCACGAAGTATGAGGAAACCTAGGAATTAAGCCTACTTCCCCTACTGGAAACCCATCTCAAGTATATTGATTGGATACTGCATTACACTTTGGTCAGCTTTTAAAAAGTTAAACAAACACTAGCATGGCCTACAAATCACCCCTCCTGTCCACCACACAGGAGATGATAGTGTGGGCGTAGATATTCTTATGGCTTTGCTTTGCCTGATTCTGGCAGCTTCCCTCCTGATTCCTAATTCTCAGTGGGAAAATGCAGTGCATCTGGGACTTTGGGGTTATGGCTGGAGTTTAAGAATTGCCCAGTGGCTTTTCTTTCCTTGTTTGCTGTGCATTTCAACCAGACACATGTCAGTTCTATTTTTGTGCCAAAGAATAGGCTGGGGGGAAAAAGTCATTTCTCGCTTTATCTGTGGGCAATTTGTAGAAGTCATTCTTAAGATGAGTATAAAACATCTTGAAAGGGACATTTATTATAATGGCAGAGAAAGAGAAAAGGGCAATCAGAAACCCGGGGTGCAGGAATGACTTCAGCATCTCACAAGACAGCACTGGTTTTACTTTCCAAGTCACACAGGTTTAATAAAGAATGGCACAAACCGTCAAGGGGCTAAGAGCTTGAAAGGAGAGCTATCTCTTGTCTTTCTTCACTTTTTTTTTTTTTTTAACTAGTGAGAGTACTTATTACACCGTGATTCTGAGCTAACCAGAGCCTACAGGAGAAGCCGTTCCTTCCCACTGTAATTCTGTCCCTCTCCCCATATGTTACTCTTGGGGCACCCCACTTAGAACTCAAGGCATTAACTGGATCAGTCCTTCAGGTCTTCCTAACCTTGGGCAGAATCTGATGGACTCAGCTTGACTATAATGTTGCTGCATTTTAGAGAATAAAAAGTCCCCTGTAAGTATTAAAAATGCACATTTATGTGCTGAGTCCTTTGGTAAAATCAGTCAGATTTAAAGCCGAAACACAACTCAAAGAGAGTTAACTTCGACAAGGAAAAGGTATTGAATACGATATTCAGGATCAAGGAAGAATGCTTGTTATTCCCCCCAAATGAGTTATATAGTAACATGATTATACAAATGTTTGCAGGCAGCATATACCACTATTATCTATGAATCAATGTTAGTCCTAATATCATAATAAAAATTAAGAAATAATTTTTAAATCTACACATTTATCAAAGATACATAGACTCATACTAAATTTCCCAGAAAAATCCTGATTTAAAGTACTCTCTTGCAATATAAGGTCATAGTTGAACTATAGTTCAAAAAATTTTTGTTTTAGAAAGTGTGGTCCCTCTACAGAGAATGACAGCTGAAACTCTCCAAGCAGCTGTGGGGCTACAGGTTGCCCAAGAAGGCAAAATGCTGCCTACCCCGATATGAACCCAGAGGTGCTAGAGAATCCCAACTCTAGAGGCTGAAGACAGGAATGCAGTCCTAGCCCCTAAGTCCACCATACCTGTAATGGATTTCCATGTTGAAGGTCAGGCATGAGGCTCAGTGCACAGGCAGCAGGTACATAGTGTGTGGTGGGGTTCAGAGGAAACTACTGCCAGGAAGAGAAGATGGCTGGGAAGAGTTATTCACATAAAGATGATGATTCATAAAAAGATGTGACTCTGTAGGAAAACAGCCAGTCCCCCCACTTGTATATAACATGCAACCTTCTGTTCATCTGACCTGGGGCTCCTGGCTGGGAAATAGACTCGCTGAACAGCTTCTCCATGACATTAGTTCATAGATGACACCCTTTAGTGGTAAGCTCCTGTGGTAGAGGGGGCAAAGGAGCTTTCTCATGCTTCTTTATTTCTTTATTTTCTCTGTCATTTCATTTTTAAAATTTTATTTAAATTCAATTATTTAACACATAGTATATTATTAGTTTCAGATGTAGAATTTAATGATTCATCAGTTACATGTAACACCCAGTGCTCATTACATCTAGTGCTCTCCTTAATGCCCATCGCCCAGTTACCCCATCTCCCCACCCATTTCCCCTCCAGGAACCCTTAGTTTGTTTCCTATAGTTAAGAGTCTTTTATGGTTTTTCTCCT
This sequence comes from Taxidea taxus jeffersonii, assembly GCA_003697995.1. NCBI lineage: Eukaryota > Metazoa > Chordata > Mammalia > Carnivora > Mustelidae > Taxidea > Taxidea taxus. Next base: position 40,355 of record RCUC01131068.1, read on the forward strand.
TCTCTGATTTTATCTTATTTTATTTTTCTGTCTTATTTTATGATCATGATTTGTTTCTTAAATTTCACATATCAGTGAAATCATATGATAATTGTCTTTTTCTGACTGACTTATTTCACTTAGCTTAATGCCCTCAGTTCCATCCCCATCATTGCAAATGGTTACAATTTCATATTTTTGATGGCTGAGTAGTATTCCCTTGTGTATTTATACCACATCTTCCTTCTCAGGCCTCTTTTATAAAGGCAAAAATCCTGGGCCCTCAAAACCTAATCATTTCCTAAAGGCCCCACCTCCTAATACCATCACTTTCGAGGTTAGGTTGGTTTCTTTCTTTTTTTTTCATAGTGGAGTTTATATTATATTATAATTTATTATTTTTTTTATTGTGCTATATTAGTCACCATACAGTACATCATTAGTTTTTGATAGAGTGTTCCATGATTCATTGTTTACATATAATACCCAGTGCTCCATGCAATCTGTGTGCTCCTTAATACCCATCACCAGGCTCACCCATCTCCCCATCCCCCACCCCTCTGACACTCTCAGTTTGTTTCCCAGTGTCCATAGTCTCTCATGGTTCATCTCCCACTCCGAGGTTAGGTTTCAACAAATGAATTTTACGGGGACACAAGCATTCAGACTACAGCACTCTTCTTTTATCTAACTAACAATCAACAGAAGAGGTACCAGAGCAAACATATGAGTGAAGTGACCCTCACTCTGTTTTGCCAGTATTAATATCTATAATACATTTCAAAATCTATTAATAGGATGTTGTAAATAAACTAAACATATTTATGATTACTCAGAAATAGGTTAAATGTTAGTAGTGTGAATAAAAAACACATTTTGAATTATGACTTTGGGATCAAATAAGAATTCCCAAGGGAAGAGTTGTCCAGATGCCTCCTTTTTTTGCCACATCCAGAAGTATAATGACCTCTCTAACAGGCTTCGAAGGCCCAGGAAGCAGTGGATGCTTCTGTCTTCCCAGCTCTTGGGAATGATCACTTGCTATAGGAAAGCCCCAGAAACATTTTCTAGATTCTGAGGTTTCCTTGGAAATAAAAATTGGGATTTTCCAAATTTGGGGATAGTTAGGAGCTGTGAGGCATGCTTAACAGAAAAGAGATTCCTCAAGGAGACCCACCAAGAGAAAGCATTTTGAGGTGTCCTGGGAACAAAAGGTCAAATGAAGACCCAATCCTGCATAGGATTTCAATGCTCTACCAAAGGATTAGTATCACTGTTCTTTCGCCTCAGGCTTATACGTGGCTCTGCACAGCACTGCATTTCATCTGATCTTTGTTGAAATTTTTGATATGTTGTTCATCATGGATTTTTGTATTGATTTTTAAAAAATTTTATTTATTTATTTGACAGAGATCACAAATAGGCAGAGAGGCAGGCAGAGAGAGAAGAAGGGAAGCAGGCTCCCCTCTGAGCAGAGAGTCTGATTCATGGCTCGATCCCAGGACCCTGGGATCATGACCTGAGCCGAAGGCAGGGGCTTTAACCCACTGAGTCACCCAGGCGCCCCAGATTTTGATTTTTAAAAATATTGTATTGAAATATTATTTATCTTAATTACTGAGGGTTTTTGTTTTGTTTTTTACCCTCTTCATTATTTTTACCCGACACAAATGCCTCACTTACCTCGTCCTGCTCTTATGGACCTTTACAGAAAGTTTGCCAACCCTTAGCTAGAATGTAGAAGAAATGAACATAGTTGTCTTTCTACTAAGAAACAAAATCAGCAGCCATTGGGAATAAGCTTGAAGGAAAGACAAAGAAAGATGAAAGCACAGTGTGTGTCTTGTCATCAGCACAATATTGTGGTTAAAACTCTGTCAGCTGAGCCAAAGGGAAGGACTAATGAGTTCCCTCCCTCTCTGCTCTGTAGTCATTCACAGGCTTTTAGTCCACATTGGAGAAAGCAATAGGCCTAGTGCAACACATGGTCAAGTACTTGTGAGAACAGCTCACAATGTAGTCAACTGTGGTGCTATCAGACACAACACTTTGTGCAACAACAACTTTTTGGGCAAACCCAATATACTAGCCCTAACAGAAGATCTATCACATTCCATTTGATTTCCTTGAGCCTTCAGGGCATCTAGAAGCAGGGTGTGCTGGTTTATCTGTTTGCCATACTACCAGTACTAAACTATTGCTGAATGAATGAATGAGAGTGAGTGAATGAATGAATGAATGAATGGTAAGTGGGTGGATAAATGAATGAAAGATTAAGTAGCACAGGCTCCAGGCAGAAGCCCTGGGCACAGATTCCACCTTGTGTGACTTTCAGTAACTCTCTAAAGTTCAGTTTCCTCATCTGTAAAATGGAGATGAGAATGATAACTATTTCACAAGGTTTAGGAGAGGATCAAATGATAAAATGTTCCTAAAAGTGTTTCATAAACTGTAAGAATTTAATTTAACAAAAGATTGCATTGGTTTAAGTGATAACTGAGAAAAATGTTGAATGCTCTGGAGGGTATTTTTGGAGAAGGAGAAACTTTTTGGAGCCAAAATAAAAACAGTGAGGGAAGGTCATGAATGATTAAGGGAGGTGAGTGTCTGCTACTGTCTATGGAAAACAGAAATCAAAACATAATTCCCTGAAAACAGAAAAATGAAGCTTTCAAGTATTGAAAAAAATCATGGCAACAGACCACGGTGATCATTCCTGCATAATGTGAATATGTTTCAGATTACAGATCTAGTTTACTCAGGGCATAGTCAGAATCCCCCAAAGCCGTCATTTTCTATTTTGAATGCTTTTCCAAATATGTAATATTCAAAATAAATTGTTAGATGCCACACACATAAAAAAAAGAGAGTGCTCATGTTTTTAATAGCTTGTGAAATGCAGCCATGAGCCTGCTGGTTGGGGTTGAAAGGAAGTAGCCCATAAACAACTCCATCAAGCGTGACAGAGCATGTTTGAGCTGAGTTTCACACAAAGGAAATTCTTCCATAGTTCCAAGTGCCTGGGTCCCTCAAACAAGATCACATCCTACTGGTAGAGATGTAAGGCCTTTTAAGAAAGCCACAATGATACCTTGCAGCCATACTCTCGGGGCTGAGAGGTATGAGGTTTAAGCTTTATAAGAAGTGTGGGATCTATTTATTGCTCACCTCTGAAATGGTTTGATAAAATCTTTCCTAACAGTCTTCTAAGGTTAGTGTTTCAATGAAAGCTTACTGTGGAAGGGGACAATTTCAATTTAATTTTACTTTGGATCACTGACTGTGCATAGGAAAAGTGTACCTTTTGGAGTGGGGGGTATAAGTCTTTAGATTCCATCTTCTGGTACTTAGAATTACCACTCAAAGCAGTTAGTAGACACCCCCCCCCCTCCACGAGATCTAACAAAATAGTCAAGTAGGCAGAGAGAACTAAAGGCTCAAATCTGTGTTCTATTCTTCATCCATCTAGCATTTGCTACATGAGGGTGGGTAAGTCCTTCAGTATCTCATCATCTTAGCTAATAACTTAAATAAATGGGAGCTGTGGTTCTCATCCTCTGGAATGATTCAACCTGGCTCATTATCAACTGATGGCTCTTCTCTACCCTCCAAGATGAAGGGGAGCAACTTGTACCTACTATGTGACTCCATCCTCTGGCTGCTGTTGATTAGCCCAAAGGGACCCAAGCTAGGGAAATCGGTTCCTGCAAAATTTGGATCAGATCTAAGAGAGTGATTTACTGCCACCTGGACAGCTAAACAGGGAAGACTATTCTGTAAGAAAGAGGAAACAAGTACCCACGAGAGGCAGAGAAGAGAGGCCAAGAGGGCAGGGACTTGGGGGTTTCTCAATGTCTCAACTACAAAATCTCTTCCTCAAGACCGCCTACCTCTTCCTCAAGAATGCCTACCTCAGAGTTCATGGTGTTCCTTGATCATGAAATTAATAAAATCACCTAGCTGGAACACAAGCAGCTTAGTTCAGGTTGGATTTCTATAATCGCAGCCTAAAGAGCCCCAACTAACATATTCCTGTAACATAAACCCCCAAACGAAATTAGGCACTATCTGTGAAGTCCACCTTCCAAGCCTCCCGGCAGCTTTCTTTCTCTGTTTGCTGAATAAATCAGATTTATAGATTTGAAGCCTAAATAAACCATAGGGAACATCTGACCCTATTCCTTCAGGTTACAGATGTAGAACCAGAGAAGTTAAGTGACTTGCTCAAAACCACTTTGCCTATAGTGGAAGATTCATGGATACTTTCTGTAGCCATAGCATTTAGGCATAAGTCTTAGGGTTTTAAAATTTTTATCTCTACATCTCTCTCTCTGTGGATAACTCATGTTTCAGTGGAAAAGAGTATGTTCTAAGAAACTTGATTCAGGAACTTAAGAGGTTGGAACACAAATCCTATGCTACAAGTCCAGATACCACAGGGAGATAGTATACTATGTTGGAAACACATGGTTTGGGCATCTGACTGCCTGGGTTCAAACCCAGCTCTACCACTTATTGGCTAGGTGACCTTGGCAAGTTAAACTCTGAACTATCGTTTCCTCCTGTGAAGATGAGGATGGCCATACCTATCTCAGAATGTTGATGTAAAATGAAATGAAATAACATCTGTAAAATGCCTGAGATGCCACCATGTAGGGTTGGCTATTACTTTTATTAAACGTCAGGCCATTCCAGCAGCCAGAAGGAAAAGGGCTGCTCATAAGATGTTTAAGCCTCATTGGTTTTCCCTTATCAACAATACCCTCTGCCAAGTCTGAGAGGAGCGACAGCTGCCCCAGTTGTGAGAGAAGAAAGCAGACTCATTAGAGATTAGGGAGAGCTTAAAAGCCACCTGGCGAGGCATTCACAGAACTCCCAACTGCTCCAAACAGACATGTGTCAAAATGGGTTTTGTGCTTTTAAACTGTTCTCTTTTTCTGATTTCTACCTCCAGATGACTAGGCACTCATTCACACCCTGGAGCCAAATACTTTCACAAAGATGTTCAGAAATTCTCCTTTTACTTCATAGCATTGATATTTTAACTATCTGAGAAATTTATTTCTCAATTTGCCTGTCCCTACTCCTTGGGTCTTCATTTCTAATGTCAAACAAAAGCTCTCAGGCACTCCTTTTCTCCCTGACACTGACAGAGAAAGTAATTTAGCAAAGTGGATATTTATTTAAGTGACTGGGCGTTGATTTAAATGCTAGTGATAAATTTGTGGATCTTACTCTAAAGACTGTTATTCTTGGTAATGTAATTGTCATGGATCATAACTATAAGACAAAGTATAGCTTCAGCCATCCTGCTTGTTGTAAGAGGATGGAATGTCAAATGATGTTTTGACTATGGAGCATTTCCTGGAGAACAGAGAACAATAGACTCTTCTCAATATGGGATTAAACACATATGAAAACATGTCTTGAAATCTGGTAGAAGCATGGATCTACTAAGAGTCACAGGACTGTGTTTCTTTCTTTCCTCTATTTCAATAGCACTAACCGGCATTCAGTTCATGATACTCAAGGACATCCCACAGCCTCCTAGAAGAGCTTTGCTTTTCATTTTGCTCCGTGAGCCCACATTTTCTAACCTCTATGTCTTTGCATATGCTCTTTCTCCCTTTCAAAACCCCTTTCTTTTCTCATTTACTTCACCAAAACTTAACTGGTTATTCTTCCTTCATCAAGAATCAGCTCAACACTCACTTCTTGGAAAGTTTCCTTGAGAGTCCCAAACCAGATGGGGATCTCTACTCACGGCTTGTAGACCTGTGCTTCGCAATCGCCACACTGGTAATAGTGGACACATATGTATTGTCCCAGTGAATGTGCATTCCTTCATGCAGGGTCATTCATCTCTATACAATACATACTCAATAGATATTGTCCAATGAATGACTGAATCAGTTCACAAATCAATGAATGAATGGCCTTTATGTCAAAAAGTAATGAAGACAGTATTTCTTATAACTTATATAAACTGGGAATTTTCTGCTCAGCTGAAAGTGCCCACTGGATTTATGCAAGCCAGAGCAATTGCATAACAGAAAAAAATTCATTTTTACTTTTGGAAAATAGTTTGTTTTAGAAACAATCAGAGATAACAGATAATATTTTCTGCATTCTCCTGTTCTTATTTCTTATTCTCAAACTATTTTCAGAAAAACAGGATAATACTTGCTTCAGTTTATTTCTTTTTCTCTTTTAAGATTTTATTTATTTTTTTTTGAGAAAGAGAGAGCACAAGTCGGGGGAGGGACGGGGGAGAGGGAGAAACAGACTCCCTGCTGAGCAGAGAGCCCAATGCTGGGCTCAGTCCCAGCACCCTGGGATCATGACCTGAGCCGAAGGCAGATGTTTAACCAACTGAGCCACCCCGGTGCCCCTATTTATTTCTGGTCATGATCCACGCCCTCCCATCAAAATGCTTAGTCTTTAATTGGTAGGCACAAAAGAAAATTACAATTTCCCCCCTTCCCCCAGAAAATATGTCAAATGGGTAATAAGCCATAGGAACAAAGAGGAAAAGTATTAACTGTCATCATGAAGGTCTTATTTCTATTCCTATATCTGACACAATGGGGAAAGCAGAGAAGAATCACACTATTCATTTGATACATATATTTTCACAAGGCTGTTTTGCAAGAGTCCACCCTAAACCTTCCTCTGATTATACAGGCTGATAAACATGAAGGAACAACATGCAATCAAAATGGAAACCAGGGACGCCTGGGTGGCTCAGTTGGTTAAGCGGCTGCCTTTGGCTCAGGTCATGATCCCAGCATCCTGGGATCGAGTCCCACATCGGGCTCCTTGCTCAGCAGGGAGCCTGCTTCTCCCTCTGCCTCTGCCTGCCTCTCTGTCTGCCTGTGCTCGATCTCTCTCTCTCTAACAAATAAATAAAAATAAAATCTTAAAAAAAGAAAAAAGGAAACCAACTTGAAAATATTTAAATATTGTACATGGAAATTACACAGATTGGCCTATAATGACCATTCTACAGTCCTTTGGCAGTATGTTAAGAAGAAAAATTTTTTTTAAAAAAGTAGATTACCAGTTTTCTTAGCAACAGTCCTGCTGATCAACCTGGAAGTTCAGGCTCCTGAGAAAGTCTTCCTGTCTCCATGATGCACTGGGCTAGCCAGGTGGGTTCTTTCTCTGAGTCTCCACTATAGTTAGGCATCCATCTGAACCTCTCCACACTAAGACAACTTCCCTTGCTCATTAAATACCTTCTCAGAGGGAAACTTTGCAAAGTCTTTCTATAGGCCATTTCATTCTAATCAGATCTGAAAAAGCTGGCTTGGTATTTAAATGTAAATGCAAATAATAGCAATCAAACTTTGGACCCAGCTGTGTGTTAAGCATATTCCTCAAAAATATGTTTTGAGTCCCCTAGTATTATTATCCCCATTTTACAGGTGGGGAAATTGAGACTTAGATTGGCCAATTTGATTATTTTTGGGGAACTAAGGTATGGTAGACCCAAACTGAATCCAGGCTGTCTAATTTCCAGGCACATTTTCTTATGTACTGCATTCAGATGATCTCCATTTGATCTATAAGGACACAGAAAAAGCCAGCATCAGTCCTATGTGAAAAACTGTTTGAATGAAGACTGTTTCTAAGGTACTTCTCTCCTCAGGGCTGAACAGTTATAGGCCTTTAATGTTTCCTAGTTCAGATGATTTTCAAGTTATCATCATCATTATCATGGTTGTCATCAGAACTACCATTTACTAAGCCTACACCATGGGCCAGGTCCTTGATTACACAGTCACACAAAAAAGCCTGAGGTGCACAATTATCCACACTCTATGGATGTACAAACAGAATGCTCAGTGAGAAAAACTAACTTGTCCATGACCTGATTTCCAGTAAACTTGCAAAGCCAGGATTCTAATGACATTGTGCAATTGCATTTCCCCAGCTCTCCTTGCAATTCCTCGCTACACTCCTACTGTTGGTCTCTTGGCTTCTTCATATCTGGGATCTTCATAGCCCTGCTTTAGTCACAGAAAATAGTTCTGGACCCTCAAAGCATGATGGGAAGAGAATAAGCCTGTGTGCTGCATCATGTTTCAAATGGCAGTCCTCCTTGTTAACATAAGGTTGTCTTCCTCCACCACACACTTTACCTCATTTCTTCATCCGACACATTATGGAATGATGTGGAAGAGGGGATAACCTGGTCCAGGACAACCAGTCAAATTCCTTCTGTTTAAAAGAACTGGACAGGAAAAGACTAGAGAATAGCCAGTTATGACACTTTCCTATAAGACTGTAGGAAATTTCCAAAACACTTCCTGATTCAGAGTGTTTGGGAAATTATTTAGAACATTTCTTAGTTTCCAGGAGAAACACTGCAGCAAGGTGGTGGTAGAATGAAGTGGCTTTGGGTGAGTGTCACTCTCCAATTCCATTTGGAAGGGCAATAGGGACCATGAGCAAGTTGAAAGGGCTGGAAGGGTGAGAGGGGAGTATCTTGAAGTAGATTTGTATGTCTTGCATGATTTTATTTATCATTTGCAATTTTATGCAAAATAACCACCTTATTATTATTATTATTATTATTATTAGATAATTAGTGGTGGCTTGGGGGTAGTAATAGGAGCTAATGAAGCCCTTGAAGCCGCTGCTGAGTACTGCCTTCCTCTGTCAGGGTCATCCTTTTGAGCCTTTGCTCCTAACCTATAAAGCGGAGATCAAAACAATTAAGAAGAGTTCTATACCAGACCCTGGTTTAGAAGACCCATGACACTTCACCTTTACTAAATATTTATACCCCTTTGAAGCCTAGAAAGGATTGAGGTGGCTCACAGTGAAAGACAAATGCATAAGAGGTTTGTGGAGCTGTGAAAGCAGGGTGAAAGAGAAAATTCCAGTAAAAGGGAGGGGGAACCATACCAGAGACTAGAGAATGCTTCTTGCCTGAGGATCTTGTTACAATGCAGGTTCTATCTCACCTCATCCTCAGGAGTGGAGCCTGAGGTTCTGCATTTCTAACAAAGACTGTGTGAAGCAAATACTGTTGGCCCAGCGACCATGTTTTGCATAGGTTGGAGGAAGCTAATGTAAGAGCATAAAAAAATTACTTTCGTGTGCAAGTAATTAAAACTTTCTGTAAAATGCAGCATGGGTCTCAATATAGAAATGTATTCTAATACCTTTTTAATTAGCAGAAAACTCCTCTAAGGGTATTGGTCTGTGTCACACAGTCCAACCCCTTTAAAGACTGCTTTCCACCCCACCCCATCCTCTCGGGGGCCTTCCAGACCTGACACTGCGGGCAGGAAATCTGATGTGCCTGATGCATCTTTCTAAATGATTTCGAGGAAGGAGAAGTAGGCTGCACAGATCCTGGAAATGCATGATGTAACCTTTTACATTCAGAGAAAAGACTGTCCCTAATTCAAGCCATATTTCGCCCAATGAAGTAGACATATTTGAAACTGGAAAACATCCAAAGAAAATATGGAATTCAATATATTTCTGCAAGCCTTGGCCTTTGCCTTCTTGTGACCTGATGACCTACCTGTGCATGGTATGGCACTTCCTCTCACCTCAGACTGGACACCTCCCAATTCTAATTCCCATTTGAGCTCTCCAGAGAGGCATGTGTTGGGAGAGAAATCTATAAAGCACTTAAAGGTTGTTGAGAACTTTCAGGAGTCAGGCCGTGTGCTAAAAGCTGTAATAGATTATCTCATTTAACCCACTATGTGGACTATACAGATAAGGATATTCATAAAGATGGAGTGTGTTACAAGGACACATAGCTATTAGGTATCATAACAGAGATTCCAGTTGAGGTCTCTCTAAATCAAGATTTCTCAAGCCTCAACACCACTAACATTTTGGACCAGATAATTCTTTGTTATTGAGGGGTGTCCTGTGTGTTGTGTGAGTTTTAGTAGCATCCCTGGTCTCTACCTACCTGATGCCATTTGCAACCTCTCACTCTAGTTATGACAACCAAAAACGTCTCCAGACATTGCTAAATGTCCTCTGGGAAGCAAACTGCCTGGTTAAGACTGTTTCAACCCAAAGCCCGAAAGCCTGATAAACAAAGATAGGAATTATTTTTCAACATTTTACAAGGATTCACCCTATTATGGGCTGAAGTGTGCCCCTCCCCCCAATTCTTATGTTGAAGTCCTAATCCTTAGTACCTCAGAATATGAGTGTATTAAGAGACAGGGCCTTTGAAGGAGTGATTAAGTTAACTGAGCCTGTTAGTATCCTGATTGAATCTGACTGTTTTTTTAAGAAGAGGAAATTTAGATACATAGAGAGACACCAAGGATGCATGAACAGATGAAAGATCGTATGTAGACACAGAAGAAGGCAACCACCTGCAAGCCAAGAAGAAACTAACCCTGCCAAAACCTTGATCTTAGGCTTCCAGCCTCCAAAGTGATGAGTCAATAATTTCAGTTGTGTAGCTTCCCAGTGTGTGGCACTTTGTTATGGCAGCCCTAGCAAACCAACACAGCACCAAAGTGCCACACTGAGCTTTCTGGCCTTAAATTGTTTAGAATATACCATGAAAGGTTTCAGAATTAATTCCAAGCCTAAGAAATTAAAGGTTAACTCATGACAATGCTGTTTATAATTCATGTTTCTCTTCACAGGCAGGGGATAACCATTATGAGAAAAATACTTCTGAACCTATACCATGCCCTAGCAATTTGCTTTACACCTTTTAGGACTGCTTGCCATTCATACCCTAACACTAACTCTTATTTGTGCCCTTATATTCCTATGTCTCTACTGGGAATATACTTTCTAGAAACTATGAGTGGAATGGCAATGTGGTATAGTACCAGGATAGCAAGGACACTTGTGAAATCACTTTCCAGTCCCAGTTTATGGCAAACATTATAACGATGCTCACAAGACAAGGAGGCCTCAAAATCCTTCTTAACACCAGGCTCCAAGTAAGACTTATCAAAAATATCTGAAGTGGTAGGAGAGATGAAACTATGCTGTCCTCAAGGTAGTACTGTATTCTCAAACCTGGCTACACACTGGAATCATCTAGAGAGTTTTCAACAATATGAGTGCTCAGTCTCAATCCTCCAAATTCTGATCAACTGGTCTGAGATGGAGTCCAAGCATAAGTATTTCTCCAGTGCCTCTAATTCACCACCAAGGTTGAGAACACTGGCTGACTGGAGCAGAGTATTCAAGCTCTACTGTAATAGCTAAGGGTATGCACAAGGCTCTCAATTTCTCAGGGTCTCAGTTTTCTCACTTTAAAATGGTCACCATAACTCTTGACTTTCCTGTCATACAGGGTCACTCTGTTTAAATTAGTTAAGTTAAAAACCACATAAAATGTACAGGATTATAAATTTTAAGTGCTGACATTAGCACCGTGGGTTCTCACCTCATTTCTACACTGATCCACTGTACATTCTCAGGTGAGTAACTTCATCTCTGTAGGCCTCAGTCCAGACCCACATAAAATGAGGCAGTGACTAAAGTCACCTTCACGCCCAAACTATACGCTCTTGGCAGGGCAGTCTCATACATTGTATATAATAATGACTACTTCTGTTGACATCTGACTTTCTCATTAAAGTAGGATGTTGAGGGTTTAGAATCCACCTCTTAATCATCAAGATGACATTAGGAATAAAATTTAAATTACATGGTGGCCTGGAAAGTAATTTGATAATTTAAATGCAAGTACCTTACATGTTCATTTTTTTTTTTTTTAGCCGAGTTCCTCCAACTCTGGGAATCTATTTTAGAGAGAGAATCAAGATATAGGCAAAGATTTATATACGAGGATGTTCGTTACATTATTTATAGAAGTGGGAATGCTAGTGGGTGTAGATATATTTATAAGAAAAAAGTGTTTCTATAAATTATGAAAGTCACAGGATGAAATGTCATATAGTCACAAAAAATATATTTTTCAAAAAATAGCTAATGACAGGGAAGGTATGATAGATAAAATAAATAAAAATATATAAAAGAAGACAATGAGGACAGAAAACTGTACAATATATTAATCAAACACACACACAAACACACACACACACACCACAGGGAATGACTAAAAGGAAACATACCAAAACATTGATCAGTCATAATAGTTGTGGTGTTGTTCAAGATGTTTTAATTTTCTTTATATTTTCTGTACTTTCTAAATGTTTTTCCATAAACATGGGTTGTTTTTACCATCAGACAGGGAAAAACATTATTTTAAAGAGCTACTGTGGGTTCAGATGTGGTAAAGACAATACCTTTGAGGAAACATCTGGTGAAGGAAAGTGTATAAAGTGTTAATATCTTCCCGGCCAAGGAAACCTGCACCCCTTGAGAAGTAAGGCCCATGAGAAATCAGTGAGAGATCAGGTGAAAACTGAAGGCCAGCCACTGGTACCTCCTGTCTCTAGCAGATCATTATTTGATTGGAAAAATAGCAAAGTCTCCCTGCTCAGTGCTTATGGGCTATTCCCATCTTATATGGAAAACACACATTATACTGTTAGAGGACATGGGGGAAGGAAAACAGGACCCAATACAAAACACCAAAAAGAAAAGGTTTTGCCATGAAACTAATGAAGCTGAAGCTTCAGGGCACCTTGCTTTCCCCAGCCCTTCCCAAGACCAAGGAATGTGTTCACATGGTCACTGTTTCCCAACGTTCACAGAAGTTAAATATTTTAACGACAGTTACGATGACAATCACTTCCACTTTGACTTCCCTTCTGTCATACTGCTGCTCACATCAGGTGGCACTGGAGTAGCTGTGGATTTGGGGGGGATCCATTTAGTCTGAGTTTACTAGTCTCACACTGTTGACATTTGCAGCCGGATAACTATTTATGATGAGTGCTCGCTTCGGCAGCACATAAACTATTTGTGATGAGAGCTACTTTGTGCAGTGAAGGATGTTTAGCAGTATCGTAGTCTCTACCACTAGATTCCAGTACTACCACCCTACCCCCACAGACATGACAAGGAAAAATGTCTCCAGACATGTCTAAGAATCCCCTGAGGTAGGAGGAGGGGTACAAAATCTCCCCAGTTGAAAACCACTGACCTAGGAGACATTGAGTTGAGGATACATGTTAATTTGGGTTTAGTGAGGTATATTTCTCTGATTCATGGTTACTTGCATGAAGAGTCAGGTTCCCAGCTGTCCTAGAAAGAATGGCTTTCAGAACATTCCTATAGTTCTCTGGGCTGACTCCCCATGTAATGTGAAGGTGTGAGGCCAGAGGAACTATGTGTGATGTGAACAAGTCCACAGCTCTTGACACTTGAAGTGTGTGAATGATGGAGGAGAAATGAGATTTCAAATGTATGCAGCCAGAAACTACTCTACAGAAAGTTCTTCCAATCAGAAGTATAAGAAGGAGTTTCGTTTCTCATCAATACTATTCAAAATGCAAGTTCTAATGTACATGAATTATAAATGCATGAAGTAAGGACATTTCATTTATTTTTGTATGGAATCAATAAAACTATTCTTGCTTTTTTGGTATAACCATTTATTTTTTACATAATTTTTAAAAAATTTTTTATTTAAATTCCAGTTAGTTAACATGCAGTGTTATATTAGTTTCAGATAACAACATAATGATTTAACACTTCCATATAACACTCAGTGCTTATCACAACAAGTATACTCCTTAATCCCCGTCACCTATTTCATCTATCCACCCACCTTCCCTCTGGTAACCATCAGTTTTTTTCCTCTATAATTAAGAGTCTGTTTCTTGGTTTGCCTCACTCTTTTTCTCTTTTATTCCCTTTGCTCATTTGTTTTGATTCTTAAATCCCACATATGAGGAAATCATATGGCATTTGTCTTTCTCTGACTGACTTATTTCCTTTAGCATAATACTCTCTAGCTCCATCCACATCATTGCAAAGAGGAAGATTTCATCCTTTTTATGGCTGAGTAATATTCCATTAAACCATACCCCACATTTTCTTTATCCATTCATTAGGCATTGGATATTTGGGCTGTTTCCATAATTTGGCTGTTGTAGATGATGCTGGTATAAACATCAAGGTGCATGCATCCCTTTTAATTTGTATTTTTCTATTCTTTGGGTAAATATCTAGTAGTGTAACTGTTGGATCATAGGGTAGTTCTATTTTTAACTTTTTGAGGAACTTCCATACTATTTTTCAGAGTGGCTGCACCAGTTTGTATTCCCACCAACAGTTCAAGAGGGTTCCTTTTTCTCCACACCCTCACTAGACCTGTTGTTTCTTGTGTTGTTGACTTTAGCCATTCTGACAGGGGTGAGGTGTTTCATTGTAGTCTTTATTTGCATTTCCCTGATGATGAGTGACATTGACCATCTTTTCATGTATCTGTTGGCCAGCTGTATGTCTTCTTTGAAAAAAATGTCTATTCATGTCTTCTGCCCATTTTTAAATTGGATTATTCATTTTTTGGATGTTCAGTTTTATAAGTTCTTTATATATTTTGGATACTAACCCTTTATCAGATATGTCATTTGCAAACATCTCCTCCCATTCCATAGGTTGCCTTTTAGTTTTGTTGATGGTTTCCTTCACTGTGCAAAAGGTTTTTATTTTGATGAAGAGGTAAAAGACTTGCACTCTGAAAACTATAAAACACTGATGAAACTGAAGGAGACACAAAGAAATGGAAAGACATTACATGTCCACAAATTGAAATAATAATTGTTGAAATGTCTATACCACCCAAAGCAATCTACACATTTAATGCAATCCCTATCAAAATACCAATAGCATTTTTCACAGAGCTAGAACAAACAATCTTAAAATTGTATGGAACCACAAAAACCCTGAATAGCCAAAGCAAACTTGAAAAAGAAAAGCAAAGCTAGAGGCATCACAACTCTGTACTTCAAGTTATATTACAAACCTGTAGCTATCAAAAGAGTATGGTACTGGCACAAAAATAGACACATAAACCAATAGAAAACTCAGAAATGAACCCACAACTCTATGGTCAATTAATCTTTGACAAAGCAAGAAAGAATATCCAATGGAAAAAACATAGTCTCTTCAACAAATAGTGTTGGGAAAACTGGACAGCAACATGCAAAGGAACAAAACTGGACCACTTCATTATACCAAACACAAAAATAAATTCAAAATGGATTGAATGGAAGAAATCTCTGCCATCATTTGTTATTAGACTGTAGGGGCCACAAGTGTTAGTGACTCTGGTATCAGAGAGCAGAGCCAACACCACATTACAGCTACCTACAGTGGGCACAGAAACTCTCAAGACAGCAGCTAACATAACGAGCTCATATCTAATCAGCCCCGTTGAAGGTGTCCTGTTTTTAAAATATTAAAAATGTGTTAAGTAAATTATACAGCAGATAGGGCAAAATAAATACATTTAGTTTAATATCAGTGGACAACACAGAACAGTTAAGGACCAACTGGCAATGCAGTTCTATGTATAATATTAGGCCATTTACACTGATAATATTTGTTTCGGTGTTCTGAGGAGAAAAACCATTAGCCTTGTAGGCCATCTGGGAAAGATCTGTTACATTTTCCAGAAGATTCCATGAGTGCAGGGACTATGTGATAGTACCTAGCACAGTGCCTGGTGCATTTAGGCACTCAACAAATGTTTGTTGAATGAAGGAGACTCTACCACTCTTCCCTGTTTCCTAAAAGTGAGAAGGAAAAATGGGAATAAATATGAGAAGCCATTTTCTTTGTGAAATGACCCTACTTAAAAGGAGAAACCCAAGGGCGTCTGGGTGGCTTAGTCATTAAGCGTTTGCCTTCGATTCAGGTCATGATCTCAGGGTCCTGGGGTCAAGCCCCACATCAGACTCCCTGCTCTGTGGGAAGCCTGCTTCTCCCTCTGCCACTCCCCCTGATTGTGTTCTCTCTCTCTCTGTGTCAAATAAATAAATAAAATCTTTTTTAAAGGGGGGGGGTGAGAAACCCATTTTTCAGAAACCTTTTCTTCAGATTACAGAACTAAGTAGATTCCTTAAAATGAAGCAAGGATGACTCCTGGTGACTTACACACACACATCTTCATAGTACCCAAAGAGTACAAGATGAATCCTATCAGAACCAAAAGGCACCTAAAAGCTAGATATCCCCACAAGGAGCTATTTATTTATCTCAAGGACTACATTTAGCATATTGAAGACCAGGAAATCCAAAACTTAAGCCTCCAAAGATTAAATTTAATTACAAAATATTTTCAGTTTTCATGTCTGCATTTCTTTCTACCTATTAGGACTATTAGTCAGGAAAGTGTGCTGTATATCCTAAAATGCCTGATTTATAGAAGTTGCTTCAATCTCAATACTGATTTTTTTAAAGACATTTTATTTATTTATTTGACAGATCACAGGTAGGCAAAGAGGCAGGCAGAGAGAGAGAGAGAGAAGCAGGCCCTCTGATGAGCAGAGAGCCCGATGCGGGGCTCAATCCCAGGACTGAGATCATGACCTGAGCCGAAGGCAGAGGCTTAACCCACTGAGCCACCCAGGTGCCCCTCAATACTGATTTTTATTATATAGTGGGGCCATTTCCTTCCTTTTGAAACTTTTGAAAATGTACACCTCTAACACCATATTCCACAGGAGAAAGTTTTCTACAGCCAACTTTATAGAAACATATATTTAAAAGAATTCTAAAGACCATTCCAAAATCCTTTCCTCACCAATGACTGGTTTTGTATTTGTTAGGCCTGAATCAATATACAGCATTCCTATATTCTCTTGCTCTTGCCTTTCATACATTTTTATTTAGATGTTCATCCTTGTCTATTTTTAAAAGGAGGCAGTATGAGATGATCAGGCTTTGGACCAAAAGCTTACTGTTTGATCTTCCCTTTGGGCATTGCTGACACTCTTGGTATAACTTGCCCCTCTGGTCCTCCCTATTCTTTCCTATCTACCTACCAATAGTCAGCCAGAGTAAATTGACTATCACTTAAAATACGATGATTTTTCTATTAAATTATTAAATTACAAACCCAATTTTATGGACTATTTACTGGATATGTAGGAAATTACTTCTTTCAAGTATATTTTTCAAGATCACATAGGTTATGGCCACCTACTTTTCCAAGTTAATTAAATTTGAAACCAGACCACTGGGGAAAAAATGCGAAAAAAAATCCCAAATGACTCAAAAAGCAGTAGGCTTCAATTATATTTTAACAACTTTCACAACAAACCCCAGTGTCTGTTTTGGCAAAGAATATCTCATTACTTTATTGAGAGAAACAAGCTTAAGAGGCCAAAACATTTTAGCACAATTTCAGACTTAACAGTTAATGCTTTGTAATTTAAAATAATAGAAAGAAATATTGAAAAGTTCTGGAATGGAACTGCTAAAATTTGAATTTAAGTTCTTCCAGCCACCTGCACATAGTCATTTATAGCAGCTTTATTTATAATTGCCAAAACTTGGAAGCAACGAAGATGTCCTTCAGTAGGTGAATTGATAAATAAGCTGTGTTGCACCCAGACAATGTAATATTATTCAGTGCTAATAGAAATGCACTACCAAGTCATAAAAAGACATAGAGGAAACTTAAATGTATATTACTAAGTGAAAGAAGCCAATCTGATATGATTCCAACTATGTGACATTCTGGAAAAGGCCAAACTGACAGTAAAATCAACAGTGGCCAGAAGTCAGGTTAAGTTGGATAGGGATAAAAGGCAGAGCACAGAGGTATCTTAGGACAGTGAAAATACTCTGTATACTACTATAATGTAGGCATGTGTCATTATACATTTGTCTAAACCCACAGAAGGTACAACACCAAGAGTAAACTGTAAGGTAGACCATGAACTTGGGGTAATAATGATGTGTCAATGTAGGTTCATTAATTGTAACAAATGCACCACTACAGTGGGAGATGCTGATAATGTAGGAAGCTATGCATTGGTGGGGGCAGGGATATTGGGAAATCTCTGTACCTTCCTATCATTTTTACCATAAACCTAAAACTGCTCTAAAAAATAAAGTCTTTTTTTTTTAAGATTTTTATTTATTTATTTCACAGAGAGAGAGAGAGAGAGAGAGAGGGAATACAAGCAGGGGGAGTGGGAGAGGGAGAAGCAGGCTTCCCGCCAAGCAGGGAGCCCTATGTGGGGCTCGATCCCAGGACCGTGGGATCATGACCTGAGCCAAAGGTAGACACTTAATGACTGAGCCACCCAGGCGACCCTAAAAAATAAAGTCTTTTTAAAAATTCGGTGCACCTCCTGGAAAGTAAGACTATTTTCCTCACTGGAGGTTTTCTGACAGGATGGAGAAACTTGCTGTCATAGCTATGTGTATACAGGAACCAGGCAATGGATGGGTAGTCAGATTAGATAATTTCCAAAGTCTTTTTTAAAAATCATTTCCAAAGTTCTTAAAAACCTCAAGTAACATAAGATATAGATAAAATAATTTAAGTCAAAACTGCATAAATAAAATAAAATGGAAAAAAATCCTGAAGGCAAAAAAAATTTTAATTGACAATTAGGAAATGTAACAACTAAACAATCTGGTTGGTAAAGGTATTCTTGTTAAAAAAAAATTCTACCAAGGGTACTTAGGTGATCAGTCAGTTAAGCATCCAACTCTTGATTTTGGCTCAGGTCATGATCTTAGGGTGGTGAAAACAAGCCCTGCATTGGCTCATAGTCAGTGGGAAGTCTGCTTGAAATTCCCTCTCCATCTCCCTCTGCCCTCCTTCTTCTCTCTTTCTCTCTTTAAAATAAATAAATTTTAAAAATTCTTCCAGCAGATTTTAGAGTCTACTAGAAGATAGGCAATCAAATGATGTTGGCACAAGTTCCATGTCAGATCTCTGCCATGGGGTCCTTCATGAGAGAAGATGGTGCCTACTGATAGTTCAGTTGCTTCATGTTGTTTATAGTGATTTGAGGGTAATGGACTCTGAACTATGGAC
The DNA here is from genome assembly GCA_003697995.1 of Taxidea taxus jeffersonii. NCBI lineage: Eukaryota > Metazoa > Chordata > Mammalia > Carnivora > Mustelidae > Taxidea > Taxidea taxus. The sequence continues at coordinate 59,262 of RCUC01131068.1, forward strand.
TCCATATCCCAGAGTCCCCCTTATGAACAAGTAATAGGCCCAAAGAATGGGACATCCAAGTTAGCAGAGGGGCCAGTACCTGACTGGCCCACAGTCAACCAGCACAAGCCTTTGGCCCCTACTGCCAGTAGAACTAAGAACACCTGGGGCCCTCATGAAGTTCCCTGAGGTCAGATAAAATTGGAAGGAAATGAAACCCAAGGCCCAATTGGTTACTACCCTGTCATGGAATGTGTCTAGTGCTAGCACAGCTATCCGGAGCTGGCAACAGACACCAAATGATCAAACCATCTCCTGAGGCCCAAAAAGAAGAATGGCAAGACATGCTAATCTGCAGCAGAGCTGGAATGGGGATTCTGGGCTTGACACCTGCAACTGAATTTTTCCATAGAGCCTTCCTACATCATTCTACCTTGAAATAAACTGATTCTACTCCTCGACCCTTCAAGTGATCATGACTTGTGCTTCTCATGGACACTCTGCTTGCCTTCAACAGCAGCTCTCTTGTTAACCACAAATTCTCTTCCATCTAGCCAATCCCTAAGCTTGCCACGCTTTAAAGAGACTGCCAAAGGAGGAAGATAATGATGGTAATTGAGTCTTCTAATTTCTCCGTGTAAAAGTTATGAAGTTGCTTGATGAAGTTAATTTATTATAAAGTAAATGTGTGGTGGGGTGAGGTGAGGAGTGCTGTTCCATTTCAGTTCCTGGGTCTGTTGCTGATGAGGTCTTTGAACTCTTGCCCATGCCAAGCCCATGAATCAGTGTCATTTACCATGTGCATTTAGATAATTGGAATAATAAAGATGAAATGGATACAAAAAACTACTATTTCATGAATAGTAATTCCTTTTTATCAGTGCACCAACAGTGAAGCAAATTAGACCACCTACATTCTTGTTTCATGAAAAAGATCCTTCCATCTTGCCCCATCTTTCCACCATTCTACTTATTTTCATTTTCTTTCTTAAAAAGTACTAATATGTGTATATATCTATATACATACTTCTAATCAAAATTATAATTCTGAATGAAAATGATGTGGGAATTTATACTAATAATACACAGGAAGAAAGTTGAACATAAATGTTTATATTTTCTTTCTTCACCATGGTTATAAAAAGCTTAAGCATACAAAAATTGGAAGTTTAAAAACTCAGCTTACTATAAACTTTGAAATACTATGCTGAAAAAGAATAAAAGTGTTCATATTTAAAGCCACTTAACCTGTTATAAAGTCAGGAAAGAATATCATTCCTAAAAATTAAATACCTCTAAAATAAACAAGGCCAGGAAGACATTGTTGTTATGAGAGAACATCATCAATTTTGAATGTGATTTTGAGTGTCTCAGCCTGGTCTGGAATCCCAGTGATGATGATAAGTTACATTTATCTCTTTTACTAGAAACTAACACAAATTTAAAAGTGACAAACCACATACGATCAAAAGGATTCTTCTAGATCTGTTTCAATTTCAATATTAGTTTTCTATCTAGGACTGAAATACAAAATGCTACAACAAACCATCCATGGTCTCAAGTCAGAAAGAAACTGATGGACAAAGATTGCCAGAGAAGAAAACTTCTAAAGGAAATCTCTGCCAAAAATAAAGCAAACAAACAATAACAACAAAAAGAGAGAGAGAAAGAGAGAGAGAGAAGGGACCCCTGGGTAGCTAGCTTGGTTGGTTAAGCATTGTTGGTTGATTTTGGCTCAGGTCACGATTCCGAGATCCTGAGATCAAATTCCACGTGAGGCTCTGCACTGAGTGTGGAGCCTACTTGAGATTCATTCATTCTCTCTCTCTCTCCCTCCCCCTCCCTCCCTCCCTCTGCCCCACCCCCTGCTCATGCACTCAATAAATAAATAAATAAATGGAATTTTAAAACAAAAAAACCCACCCAAATCATTTAGCTAATACATGCATGGTGCTATCAATGCACTTTGTCTTTTGCCTCTGTGTCACTGTGTTCAGCTTGACAGTAACAGCTTGACAATTCAAAGTGTGGATCTCTTAGCAAATATTTGGGATCTGTTTTCATCCTTTCCCCATGGAAGCCTCCCCTTTGTCATCCTGTGCTGCTGCAGCTCTTGAAAAGATCATTCTCCCTGAAGATAATTCTTTCTCAGAGCCTAAAACAGTGGCAAGCACACACAAGTCACTCGATAAATATTTGTGAATTAGTTAATTAGTCAAAAACTTCCACATCTCCAGGCTATTTCTTCCACCTAGACCTACAGGCCAGTAAGAAAAAGCTGATTTTTCCAGAGTCTCTGGAACTTTCTGCTCAAGCCATCTCAATTCCTCGTTAGGTTGGCTTTCAGACTAGGTATTTCCCCACATGCGAGTGATGTCTGGAAATTTTTCTACAAGTAGTGAGTTCAAATCAACAACAACAAAGATGAAGAAATCAAAAGTATGTACATCATAAACTCATTTCTCTCCAAATATAGTCAAACAAAACAAAAAACCTCCAGCCACCCTCTAGGGGACTTTTTTTTTTTTTTTTTTTTGCATTTCTTAATATGTAGGTATCAGCACTCCATGCAAGCATGAATTCTGGCATTTCAGACTGGGAGGGGTTTACTGAAGGGACTTTAGAGTTTAGAAGGTTTTAACATCAGAGCCAGGCTTCAGGAATCAGAAGACCCCACTGTCTCTGGGAGCATCAATAATGAACTTAATACAATTTTGAGAAAGTAACAGTCATTGGCGTCTATTGGCCAATCCAAGCATGAACCTACTCACCAAAAGGAATTCACAATACAGTTCAATTCCAAAAGCATCTACGGAGCATCTCTGCAGTGCCAGACACAATGCCAGGTAATGGGGAGTTAGAAATGATTGAGAAGCTGTCCAGAGGAGATACAAAAATAGCTATAACAAGACACACAAATTTACTTTCAGTAATACTCAGTCTTCATTCACCATACTTCATTAACAATAGTGTTTCCCTTTTGCCTCCAAATATGTTAAAATGATTAATTATATGTAGTGACCAAGCTCTGAAATTCCTGGGGGAGATCTTTTTATTTTAAACATCACCCAGATGAGGGGTCCTGGGAGGCTCAGTTAAGTGTCTGACTTCAGCTCAGGTCATGATCTTGGGGTCCTGGGATTGAGCCCCACAGCAGGCTCCCAGCTCTGTGGGGAGTATCCTGTTCCCTCTTCCCTCTGTTCCTTGCCCCACTTGTGCATTCTCTCTCTCTTTTTAAAAAATAAAATCCTTAAAAAACAAAACAAAACAAATAAAGTAATAAAAAAAGAAAAACAAAACCACAATGATCCAGATGAGAATCTATAGGGGGCACTGTCAGGTAAGTTGTGGGGAACACCAAGGGCAGAAGGCACTCTTGCCTTCCTGTTTGAGAGTCAGGGGCAACATGCAATGCAGGGGTCCCACACCAACATAAAGCAACCCAGCAGAGCAAAGAGGGTAGAGTATTCAGTCAGGTGGAAACAGCTGACTCCAGCGTGAGTAGTAAGTACTGGCTACTGAGGCTCCCTCAGTACTAAGTGGAACAGACACTGCTGAGAGCCAGCAGGCCTGCCAGGGGACCTTGCAGGGCATGGGCTGACCTCTTGGCACAGCCTAAGCAGAGCACCTGAGTCAGGGAGTGGACCAAGGAAAGTTCTTATCAGCAGAGAGAGGCCACCCATCATTGGCCAACCTGAGAAACACTAGGTGACACATTTATCAGCTGCAGACATCAGGGAAAGAGGTCAGCAAAACCAAGGCTGCTGGAGATGCCAGCAGCCCCTGCACAGCTAAGAGTCCCTCATGTAGATAGATCCAGACACCATCTCCCTGTAGACCCAAGGGACCTTGGGTGGAGCAAATGCAGCCACCACTCTATACACCCAACCACTGTCTAAAGATAGCAGAGAATTTGGGATGGAAATTTAAGAGGAAATTAGAGCAATCATCCCCAAAGACAGGTTTATCTAGAGTAAATTACTGATTAGGTCTAAGGTTTGAAATAGATTGTGTATTTAGTTATTTTCTTCTTACCTAAAAAGGTAGAGGACTCTACAGAGTACCACATAGTTCTAGAAAAAATAAAATGTATTTTCTCTTATGCACCTGAGTTGCAGTGGACAGACCCATTAAACAAAAAGGAAGGGGTGGGGAGGGTTTGCCAGGCTCAGAGAATGGAGAAAGTAAAGGTACAGAGTTGGGAATATGAATAATATACTTAGGGACTAAGAGGATTTTCAACTTGACTATAGAAGAGGGTTCAAGAAGAAGGCCCGGGTAGGTCAGAGCACTATGGAGGTTTACAATTCCTTAGAAATGGAATTTAATTAAACCTGTTTTTCTAACTTTAAACTTAAATCTGATTTTACCAAGAAGCAGCTTTTTGTCTGAATTTGAAAAAATCAAAATTTCAGTTTAATGTTAACACTTACCTTCAGTGTTCTAAAGATGTTTTTCTTTTATCAAAAAATGTACTAATAATAGATGGACACATTGACTACTGATAGAGGGAAGAGAGATCTTCAGGGTAAAATTAATCTTATGGACAAGAGGGGCTGAACTCATCATATGCATGTTCACATAAAAATGATAAAAATGAGCGAAATAATAAAAAGAGACACACACTAAAACTGTACTACACCAAGGGATTGCATGGTTTTACTTTCCACTGGACTGTAAACTGTCTGAAAGAAACCAAAAAAAAAAGAAAGAGAGAGAGAGAGAGGGAGAGAGAAGGCATGTCTGGGTTGAATTCCAGCACATTGCATAAGGAATTAATTACGTCCAATTTCAAAACTAGCCTTGCTGGTGTTTGCTTTCAGTTTGGGATATTTATGACTTTGAATTATTTTTATACCAAATTAGCAGGATTTCCCCTCTTTATTATCTGTGATACAAAAGCAGCCATATCCTTCTCTATCATATTATACTAATACTAAGGTCCTCACGATCTCATCAGAAAGGTGACTATCATCAGGAACCCTGTGTGTCTATCCACCACCTTCCCCCTATTTGAGCCTCTTCAGCAAAGGAGGGTGAAGATGGCTAACAGCCCACTACAGCCCTGGGGAGTCTCAACTGATGGATCAGGAAAATCTGCAGCAAGCACCGAATAAGTAATACACTCATTGTCAAGGTCTCCCCTTCTGTATTTGTCTATATGCCTATCCTCTGAGCAGAAATGGGTTTTGACCTCCAGGAACATGGGCATCTGTGGCTCACATACAACCTTAACCCAAATTTCACAAATTTAATTTGGAATTATGTCTGGCAGTTTGGATTGGTTTTTGTTCAAAGGTCAGTGATACAGTACTCCTGCCACCCAATTTACATGGGCTTTAAGTTACTGAAGGGGTTACACACATGGGATTACATGTAGCTCTTCAACCATGCAAAGTTGCTTCACTTCTTCTAAGAAGTTAGTCAGCACTCCTACCCCCCACTAGGGACTGTGACAACCTTGAGGATAAAGAGTTGATTCTAAGATAATGCTTGGTAACTAGTAGGTGTTAATTGAATGTAATGCATCCTAACAAAAGGACAAGACAACTGGGTTAAGTTATATCAAGAGACAAGCTTTTGTCTTAAAAGATTTGCTTTGCAATGAGCTTAACTGAGCACCAGAATGGTGTGGCATGCCCATGTGAAATTCAAATTGACAATATGAATTGATAAGTACTGATGAATGACTAAGGAAAGAGTGAATATTAATCAAACAAAATATTAGAGTTAGTAGGAGAAACAGGATCCCCCAAGTCAATTTGTTAACTGGTCTTCCCTGCCACCAAAATCTGTAGGAGGTACAGATGCCTATACATGGATAAATGAGGCAGAGAAATGCAGGGTCTGATTAGCTTAGGGTGGTATGAAAGAAACACTAATCCTTAGAGTATGGGCCAGATCCCCAGGCATGAGACTCATCTGTAGCAAATCAGAATCCCTGAAAGTGTGACCTAGGAATCTATAATTTAACCACAATCCCTAGTGATTCTACACATAACAGTCTGAAAACTGATGCATGAGAAGACAGTGATCTCCCTCTTGTGAATTTCAACCTTGAATTCAAAGTGAATTTCAGTGGAAAAAGTATGATCTTTTAAAAAAAAATGGTGTTGGATAAATTGCAAATCTATGTGTGTCTTGACGCCCACCTTAAACCACAAACAACAAAAAAAAACAATTCCAAATGGTTTGTAGATCTGTATATAAAATGTAAAACAATAAATCTTCTTGGGGGGGTATCCCCAGAAGAATAGCTTCCTGATTTGGAATAGGAAAAGATTTCTTAAGTCACAAAAAGCACTGAACAAATTTCCCTTAGGAAAAAAATATAAATTGAAATATATTAAAGTTAAGAACTGATGTTATCAAAAGACACTGTTAAGAAAGAGATACCACATCACAGAATGGATGAAGATCCTTGCAATTCATATACGTATCTGAGAAAGGACTTATAGCCATAAATCCATAAAAACTTTGACAGTAAGATAGACAAAAAGACTCCAAGAGGCACCTCACAAAATAGAATAAATATATGTAAGGGTATTTAACATTATTAGTTACCAGGGAAGTGAAAGCCAAACCACAATGAGTTGCCACTTTACACCCAAGAGAATGGCTACAAATTTAAAAAACTGGCCATGTCGATGTTGGTAAGGATGTGGATCAACCAGAGCACTTAAACACCACTTTCAGGAATAAAAATTGGTACAACCATTTTGGAAAATGATTTGACAACATCTACCAAAGCCAAGCATGTGCAAACCTATTTTATGATCCAGGAATTCCATTCCTAAGTGCACGCTGGGCATATATACATTCATATGTTCATCAAAAGATGTCTGAAAGAATGTCTTGGAGCACTACTCAGAGTACCCAAAAATTAAAAACAATTCAAATGCCTCTCAATAACAGAATGGGTAAATAGTGGTATATTCATATAAAACAAGCCATGCAATAAAATCGGTACAATACAAAGAACCGAAGAATTCCTCTATAGATGAATCTTGCTAACACTATGCCAAGAACAAGAAGCCAGACCCTAGAGTACATTCTATGTGATTTGATCTAGGTGAAGTTCAAAATCAGGTGAAACTAAGAGAGTAGTGGTGACTGTCCCAGTGCAGGGAATAAGAAAGGGCATGAGTGATGCCTGTAACGTTCTATTTCTTGATCTGGGTGCTGGTTAAATGGGTGTATTCACTGTGTTGAAATTCATCAGGCTGAACACTTATGATCTCTACATTTTCTTGTATGTATGTTTACTTCACTAAAAAGCTTGCTTAAAAATTAAATTTCTCAAGCAAGCCTACTTATCTGAATATATTCTTTGGCATTAACATTCCATAGCCTAGTAGGCTCTTTCATCCGACAGCATCGCTAAGCAGGACTTCACCCATAAAGCCACTCTTCTGTATGATTATAATGGATTTCTGCATTTATATGGCGCCTTTCCTCTGCAAAGATCAAAGGGCTTCTGCATAATAAAAGACAGCATATCAAATGCAGCATATCAAACACAGTTAGGTCTGGGAATAAAGGGGAAATACTGAACTCAGGGACATATAATCTAGGAAACCTATAGACATAAAATAAGTCATAAAAACTGTATGTAAAAACAATCATAAACATCAACTATTAAGAATTCATTTGTGTGAAATAAAAGGCCTGCTGCTCCTGAGGCTTTCTTGCTCTTGACATGGCAAGGACGGAGAGCAGCCTAGGCATTCAATTTAGGTCTTAGACTCCTAGGCACCACATTGCAAGATTTCTCTGGAGTCAACTTGGCACCTCACTGCAGTAAAACAGAACAACTAAATAAACTGTGCTGCTGTTCAAAGAGCTTTCATATGTGCTTTAAAATATAAACTCACTAACCCTGACAACTAATTAAATGGGCCTTTTTCATATTTGTGAAATAAATATTCTATTGATATATCTCTCTGAGGCATATAGAATTATATACATTGTTTTTATGTTTTACATTGGCATTCACCAAACGTGTTTTCCTCAAACTTCAATTCTTAAAATCATCAAGGGAAAATGTGCACAATAAGGAAGTTTTCACTGACCTGAGGTCACTTTCAAAACCTGTGTGGGGTGATGTTCTGGCTTGGCCAGTGACCCTGGGAGATATTTCCATTAGCCTAACAAAAGATACCTTTAGCTTTGTGAATTGTGAAATCACTGCTCAGACTTCTCTCTGTAATGTCTAGGCATGTGGAGGGAGGAAAAGGAAAACAGTTGGCCTTGGATAACCTAAATAGTCCATGTTCTGCACATGGATAACTTCAATAAAGGGAGTTGGATAAATGGAAGCAGTGTTGTAATTTCACATATATATTCCTTGAGAAAGGTGACAATAGACAATGATAATGGAGAAGAGGAGGAGGAAACCGGCCATAAACATTTGGCAAACACTTTAAACGGATAATCTCATTAAATTCTCACAACAATCTTAAGTTTGCAGTTTATTATCTCCATTTTACAGATAAAAAGATGGAGATTAGAAAAAAAAAAAAAGGTTAAGTAACTTGCCCAAGGTCAACGACGTAATAAATAAGGAAGCCAAGACTTAAACCTAGGCAATAGGACTCCAGAGCTGTGTTCTTTAACCCAAGCATTTATGGAATCAGGGGGAAGGGACACTATGGCATTCCATGGTAAGATTTTGTGTTGAAAGAATACCTTGCCGTTTATTCTTTCAGTGTTCGTGTTTTTTGTGAACTGCTCTGTCAGAAGTTACTCCTATAACCTGTAATAAGAAAGGAGAACAAAAAGGCCTATTTCACAAAGCAGAAATGGATCACAAATCCCAGTTCCCACAGGGACCATCAAGATGTATGTCAGAAACCAGACACAACTGCTTTAACCCAATTCACACAAGTTTAAAGTATTACAAGTCCCAATCAGTAGAATTTGCTCTTTTTGCAGATTTCTGATTTGTCCTTGTCCTTGTGTTCAGGCTTTTAACCTAATGGCACTTACAAAAAAATCATATTCTGTGGAAGCCTTATGAATTCAGATTTCCTCTATAGGCAGTAGCAATGATTCATTCATAACAAGACTGTTGCTAACTTGTTCAATAGGAGACCAGTCTTTGGGGAAAAAAACAACAGCTAGGAGATTTTCATCTGAACAGGAGGTCACTTTAAAATTCAATTTAGTGACACCCTTGTGGGTTTCCCCTGGCACCTAGAATATATGGACTAATAATTGGGAACAGCTGTTTGTCTTGACTGGAACCACTCTATTTAAATAGCTCCAAGATTACACCCTTGGCCTCTGCTTTTTTATATACTTTGGAAATAAACTACTGTGGATGCCCAAATGTATTCAGACAATGGAAGAAATGATTTATGGAGACTGAGCACATTCAGAACTGCAAGCCTCATTCATTTCCCTGGTTCAATCATCACCACCCATACAAAGGAGAGGGAAGAAAATGACAAGGTCACACAGTTACTTATCCCCAGGAGTCACCCTGAATAAAAGTTACCCTCAGATTGAAGCATTTTCATGACCTTCACTCTAAGACACAGTTGTTGCATTTGACTCCACCAAACACCTAACTTAATGTCAAGTTTATTCAATCTGACATTCCCAGAGTATTTATTTTTGGTGTGCCCCAAGTGGAGCCCTAAACAATTAATAAAATTCCTGTAGAATATGAGATTTCCATATTTTAACTGGACACTTAAAGGATACTTCAGTTTTCTTCTCATTTGGGCAAATTTTGCTCAGTTTTTTTTTCTTTTTTCTTTTCTTTTGATTCCATGAAGATTTATTACATGTTTAGTCTAAGCCAAGTGCTCATCCTCAAAATGGCTGAACTAAATTTGTTCATGCCAAACACACTTGTAATCTTTCTTTTCCAATGTAAATATTCAACAATAAAAAGTAATAAAATATAGCATGACATATCCACTTGGCAAAATATTATGGGCCTATTCACAGATAATGATTGCATCGATAGGATTTTGAAGAAATTGGGGAAATTAAAATGATATTGTGAAGTTAAAAGAAGCAAAATTAAATAGACCCATGGTGGTAACCATGTAAAATTATGCACAGACAAAAGCTAGAAAAGAAAAAGATCAAAATGAAATATGCTATATTCTGACTCCCTCCCTAAATATTCTAAAAAACCAGAGAGGGTGCGTGGGTGGCTCACTGGGTTAAGCCTCTGCCTTCGGCTCAGGTCATGATCTCAGGGTCCTGGGATCGAATCCCACATCGGGCTCTCTGCTCAACAGAGAGCCTGCTTCCTCCTCTCTCTCTCTCTCTGCCTGCCTCTTTGCCTACTCGTGATCTCTGTCTGTCAAATAAATAAATGAAATCTTTAAAAAATAATAACAAAATTAAAAATTAAAAACCAGAAAGATCAACAAGCTGAGCTAGTAAAACCACTTGAATCCATACCTATAGCACAACCATGAGAAAGAAAATACTACAAACTCAAAGTCTATCTAAATAGGTAAAAAAATGACTCAGTTCAGAAGAGCCAGTTCAGAAAAGAAGAAAGGAAAGCAGGGGTGTAGGTATGGAAAAACAGACCCCAGAAAGAGAACGTCTCCTCTAAATGGTAAAATACTAAATACAGGTATGAGACACGGTAGATTAAAGTACAGGTAACTGATGAATCAAAGGGAAGGCATTTGAAAGTCTGTAAGAACAAGGGTTGTAATCTTGGGAAAGCACTGGTTCTAGAGGAAAAGGAAAGGGCAAACTTCAGGTATTTGGTATTAAGAAAAATAAGAACTGGAAATTAAGAGTACTTCAAAAATAAGAGAATCACAAAATCAGAAGACATACCACCCTCCCCCACAGTGAGGAGGCAATTTTTAGGAAACTGTCTTTTATAAACCAACAGAAGAGGAAGCTTTTGAATTAAGAAATCTCATAAGCTATCTAAACTTCATCTCTTCACCTCGTCTACTTGTACAGTTATTGCTGGCCAGGAAAATAAAGCACTTAAAAATGAAGAGTAAACAGCACAATATTCATACAAAGTAACTATAAGAAGAAAATACAACATGAAAATCAGAACCTTTTAGCAGATGAATATTCTCCCTCCCAAAACAGTAACAAAACAGAAGAAAATGCCAACACCCCAACCTGAATTAAATATCCTTAAACAAGCATTTGGAATATGGAAGAAAAAACAGCCTGACTCAGAAATTTTGAAACTCAGAACATAAATGGATAAAAATTAGCAATGAAATTGAAGAAAAAGACAAAATCATCTTAGAAATTATGACTCAATTACAGTATGCCCAGGAAAGGCATAAAAACAAACAAAAGAATGAAAACAAAACTACAAAATATATAACAAGAATGAGAGAAAGTGACTGAGGTAGAATATAATTTAAAAATTCAATGTATATCAGAGAGGAAGAAAAACACGAGAGACTTTTAACTATACAAAAAAAACTGAGGGTTGCTGGGGGGAGGTGGGTGGGAGGATGGTGTAACTGGGTGATGGGCATTAAGAAGGGCCTGTGATGTGGTGAGCACTGGGTGTATATGCAACTGATGGATTGTTGAATGCTACATCTGAAACTAATGATGTACTATAGATTGGCTAATTGAATTTAAATTTTAAAAAAGAAAACAACATAAAAATTAAAAATTAAAAAAATTTTTAAATAAAAATTCAATTTATAGGGGCACCTGGGTGGCTTAATCAGTCGAGCACCCAACTCTTGATTTCTGCTCAGGTCGTGGTCTCAGGGTCATGAGATTGGGCCCCATATCGGGGTCTATGTTTGGCAAGGAGTCTGCTTGAGATTCTTTCTCTCTTCCCCTCCCCCTTACTCACATGCTCTCTCCCTCTCTCTAAAACAAATAAAATCTTAAAAAAATTTTTTTAAAAAGGTTACGTGTATGAACAATGGGAATCACTGAAAAATTAAAAACAAAATAATGGAATCGAACCAATATTTTAAATTATAATCCAAGAAAACTTCCCAGAGATAAAAGACTTACATTTATATCATCATTTACATGATGAAATGGTCAACTGTGTATCTAATAAGACTGACAGAATGGTTAGCTTCAAGACATTCCATTAAGACTATTGGAGTTTTAAAGAAGAAGAGAAAAAAAAACAAAAACAAAAACCCAGGCCTCAAAGCAAAATGACCAACTCATCAACAAAGGAAAGAACATCAGTTTGGCATCAGATTTCTCAATAGCAATAGCATAAAGCAAGACAATAGTGGGTCCGCAACTTCAATAGATTAAGGAATAAACAAAGATCAAGTGGATAAAACCTAAGGATATAGAAGACATAAACAAAACAGTACCGTAGATTTAATGAATATTTCTTGGTCTTTCCACTTTCATACACTATACATGTATACATGTTGGTTCACAAAGAAAGCCTCAATAAATTCCACAAATAAAATAAAAATACACATTCTCTCATTACAATAAAAATATAAATTAATAACAAATTTGTTAAAACTAAATGGCTTTTCCATCTGGAAATATACAACCTCTTTTATTGAGATATATTTGATATACATTGTGTATGTTTAAGTTTTACAACACATTGATTTGATACATTTGTATTGCAGCATGGTTGTCATTTTAGTATTTGCTAACACCTCCATCATGTTATCATATCATGCTGCATAATTACAATTTCTTCTGGTGTATGGAACAATAAAGATCTAGTCTCTTAGAAAGTTTAATGTTTATAATATAGTTTTGTTGTCTATAACCAATATAGTGTGTATCAGGTCTCCAGGACTTATTTATCTACTAGTTACATGTATGTACTCTTAAACAACATCTCTCCCATTCTCCCACCTTCCAGGTGGTAACCACCATTTTACTCTCTGGTTTTAAGAATCCAGTTTTACATCGCACAGGATATGACACAGTATTTTTCTTTCTCTCTTTGACTTATCTTACTTAATATACTCTCCTCAAACTCCGCCTAGCTTGTTACAAGTGGCAGAATTTCCATTTATTCTCATGGCTGAATAGTATTCCATTGTATATACACATTTTCTTTATGCATTTATACATTGATGGACTCATAGGTTGTTTTTATATCTTGGTTATTGTGAAAAATACTGCAATAAACATGAGAGTGCATGTGTTTCTTAGGTGACCTGTTTTCATTTCCTTTGGATATATATCTAGAAGTGGAGTTGCTGAATTGACCACATGGTACCTATATTTTTAATTTTTTGAGTAGCCTCCATACAGTTCTTCATAGTGGCTGAACCAGTTTATAATCCCACCAACAGTATACAAAGGTCTCCTTTTTCCCACATCTTTGCCAACCCTTATCTCTTGACTTCTGGATGGTAGCCTTTCTTACAGGTGTGAGATGATATCTCATCTTGGTTTTGATTTGCATTTCTCTAATGATTAGTAATATTGAGAAACTTCATTACCTGTTGGCTATCTGATGTCTTCTTTGGAAAAATATCTATGTAGTTCTTCTGCCCATTTTTTAATCAAATTGTTTGGATTTTTTTTATTGAGTTCTATGAGTTCTTTATAAATTTGGGGTATTAACCCCTTACCTGACAGTTGGTTTGCTAAACTTTTCTCCCATTCTGTAGGCTGACTTCCATTTTGTTGTTTATTTTGTTGTATGAAGCTTAAAGTTTGATATGATCCAACTTGTTGATTGTTTTTTTGTGCTTTTGATGTCATATCCAAAAAATAATTGTCAAGAACCAATGACAAGGAGCTTCTTCCCTATGCTTTCATCTAGGACCTTTACGGTTTCAGGTCTTATGTTTAAGTCTCTGATCCATTTTCAAGTTAATTTTGTGGGTGGTGTAAGATAAGGGCCCAATATCATTTTCCTGCATGTGATTATACAGTTTTCTCTACACCAGTTTTTGAAAATACTATCCTTTCCCCAGTGATGTTTCTTGCTGCCTTATTAAATATTAATTGACTATATATGTGGAGGTTTAATTCTCTATTGTGTTCCATTGTCTACTTTTATACCAGTACCATAATGTTTTAATTACCATAGTTTGGTAGTATAGTTTGAAATCAGGAATCATGATGTCTCCAGTCCTGTTCTTTCTCCTAACAGCCTTAGCTATTTGGCTATTTGAGGGTCTTTTGTGCCACACAAATTTTAGGATTTTTTTTTGTTGTTGTTATTCTATTTCTATGGAAAATGCCATTGGAATTTTGACAGAGATTGTGTTGAAGCTATAGTGGGTAGTATGGACACTTTTTTTTTAAGATTTTATTTATTCATTTGAGAGAGTGTGTGTGCATGGTAGAGGGAGAGGGAGAAGCAGGCTCCCTCTTAGCAGGAAGCCTGATGTGGGACTTGATCCCAGGACCTTGGGATCATGACCAGATCAAAGGCAGATGCTTACCCGACTGAGCCACCAAGGCACCCTTGGACATTTTAACTGTATTAACTCTTCTAATCCATGAACACAGGATGTCCTTCCTTTTGTGTCTTAACTTCTTTCAGCAAAATCTTGTTATATTCATTGCACAAATCCTTCATTTCCTTGGTAAATTTATTCCTATTTTATTGTTCTTGATGTTGTTGTGAATGGGACAGTTTTATTTCTTTTTTTTTTTCAGGTGTTTTGTTGTTAGTGTATAGAAAAAATACTGATTTATGTGTATTGACTTTATATCCTGCAACTTTACTGAATTCATTGATTAGATCCAACAGTTTTTAGTTGAATCTGGGGTTTTCAATAGATAAAATCACATCATCAGGAAATAGCAATCATTTTACTACTTTCTTTCCAGTTTGGATGCTTTTCATTTCTTTGTCTTGCCCTATTGCTCTAGCTAGGACTTCCAGCACTATTGAAAAAGAGTGGAGAGAGTTGGCACCCTTGTCCTGTTTCTGGTCTTAAAGGAAAAGCTTTCAATTTTTCTACATCGAGTATAATGTTAGCCGTGAGTTGGTTACATATGGCCTCTATTATGTTGAGATGTGTTCCTTTTATAGCCAATCTGTTGAGGGTTTTTATCATGAAGTCATGTTGTATTTTGTCAAATATTTTTTCTGCATCTATTGAGATGATCATATAACTTTTATCTTTCACTCTACTAATGTGGTGTATCATAGTTACTGATGTGTGTATACTGAACCATTCTTGTATCCCAGGGATAAATCCGACTTAGTCATGTTGTATAATCCTTTTAATGAGTTCTTGAATTTGGTTTGCTAATATTTTATTGAGAATTTTTGCATCTACTACATCCACCAGGTATATTGGTCTACAGTTTTCTTGTAGTGTCCTTACCTGGCTTTGTTATCAGTATAATGCTGGCCTCATAGAAAGAGTTTGGAAGTCTTCCCTCCTCTTCAATCTTTAAGAGTTTGAGATGGATTAGCATTAGTTCTTCTTTAAATGTTTGATAGAATTCATCTGTGATGCCATCTGGTCCTGGGGGTTTCTGCTTAGGAGGTTTTTAAACACTGATTCAATCTCCTAACGTACATTGGTCTGTTCCAATTTGCTCTTTCTTCCTGGTTCAGTCTTGGTAGGTTTCATGATTCTAGTAAATTATGCGTTTCTTCTAGGTTTTCCAATTTATTGGCATATAGTTATTCATAGTAGTCTCTTTTATAAGCCCTTGTATTTCAGTAGTATCAGTTATTATTTTTGCTCTTTCATTTCTGATTTTGTCTCTTTTTTCCCTAGTTTCACTAAAAGTTCATCAATTTATCTTTTTGAAAAACCAGCTCTTTGTTTCATTGACCTTTTCTGTTGTTTTTTCCTGGTCTCTCTTTCACTTATTTCTACTATGATATTTATTACTTCCTTCCTTATGCTAACTTTGGCTTAATTTGCCCTTCTTCTTCTAGTTTCTTGAGGTGTAAAGTTATTTGCAAACTTTCTCATTTCTTAATATTTGCATTTTTCACTATAAGCTTTCCTCTTAAAATAGCTTTTGCGGTGTTCCATAGATTTTAAGTTGTGTTTCTATTTTCATTTGTTTGAGATATTTTAAAATTTCTTTTTTGACCCATTGGTTATTCAGGAGTGTGTTTTTTCAGTTCCACATATTTGTAGATTTTCCAGTCTTCCTCATGTTATTAATTTCTAGTCTCATATTATTGTGCTTGGAAAAGATATCTGGAATGATTTTAATCTTCTTAAATTTGCTAAGACTTTCATCGTGTCCTATCATTTATCTATTCTTGAGGATATTCCATGTGTACTTGAGAGGAATGTGTGTTCTGCTGCTGTGCAATGGAATGTTCTATAGGTGTCTGTTAGCTCCATTTAGTCTAAATGTATGGCTCAATTCCATTGTTTCCTTATTGATTTTTGCCTTGATAATCTTTTCCAATGTTGAAAGCAGGGTATCGAAGTCCCTACTATTATTGCACTGTTGTCTATTGCTCCCTTCATATCTATTAATATTTGTTTAATATAGTTAGATGCTCCAATGTTGGGTGCATATATATTTACAATTGTTATATCTTTCTTATGGATTAATCCCTTTATTATTATTATATAATGATGTTCCTTGTCTGTTATTATTGTTTTTGTTTAAAGTCTGATATAAGTATAGCTACCCCACTTTCTTTTGGTTTCCACTTGCATGAGCTATCTTTTTCCATCCCTTTGAGACAATGTGTATCCTTAAATCTGAAATAGGATAACTGTTAATATAATTGACCATATTACTAGATCTAAGAAGAAACTTTTATAACTGTTTTTTTTTAGATGCAGAAAGGTGATTGAAAAAAATCTAACCCATTCCAAATTTAATAGGAATTGAAGGGTACTTCCTTATAGATTTTACAACATACACATTATATGCACATATATAATAAATATCAATTCATAAATACATACATATACATAATCAATTCTAAAGACAGTACCTCATGGGAAACACCAGAGGCATATTTACCAATGTGAAGAACAACTATTTATCATTGTTATTAGAGGTGTTCACTGATGCAATTAGACAAGAGAAAGACAATACTCAAGAATTAGAAAGGATGTAAAACAATCTTTATTTTCAGATAGTAGAATAATATATGTGGAAAGCCCAAATAAAATTAATGACTAACTTAATCAACAGAGAATTCAATAAAATAGCTAGTCATAAAATTACCATAAAAACTCATAGAATATATACTATTGATATATATACACATACATATACATATTTGTATATGTAACATGTATATATATGTACATACATATACATAGTTATATATGTAATATGTATACATATATACACATGCAGTTAGAAGTCATACTAAAGGAGAAAAGCCTCATGTACAATATTAACAACAAAAAATAATGTATTTCAGAAACAATTTAAAATGTGCAAAAGTTTTATGAGAAAAAATTTAAAACACTCTTATTTTTAAATAATTTTATTTTAAAAATTTAACATTTTACTTTTTTATTATTTTTTAAAATTATGTAAAATTATTTTTAAATAACTGAAAGTTGTCTCATGCCAGAAGGAAAAGAGTGCTCAGAAGCTGCAGGGACATCAAAAGGACTCATGGGCTCATTTGAAGGGACTATCAATGGCCAAACTTAGAGGCATCACAAGAAATAATAACGATAATTACAAAACACTGAATAAAAAGAATCTGACTCCATGGCAAAAATGGATAGGAGTGAGAGATGAATTGAAAGATTCCTTACAGAAGAATGCTAACAATGTAGCAAGAATCAGTGTTGAAGGAATAATAGAAATTTAAATACCACTATTTTGCAACCACTAATGTAATAATTCAGGCAAAGATCATCTAAAACCATTAAGTAAAAATTCTGAGGGGAACAGGACATTCACAGTCTCAAAATATCATCCCACAGATTATTTACTAATTATGAAGGTAAAGAATATCTTCACGATGAAGGAATCTGGCAGACACCTTCTTAACCAAATTATTCTAATTTAGCATCATTATTAATGTGACAAACTGATATTTGACAGATGAGTCACAGAGGAAGTCATGTCACTCATAATGTTTCTGCCAAAAATAATTAATCTGAATGGGATCATTAGAAAAAAATCACACACATTCAAAATGAAGGCCATTTTATCAAACAACCAACCTGGACATCTGAAAAGTGTCAGTAGTATTTTCTTTTTAAAAAGCAGCAAAAGGACTATTCCAGATTAAAGTAGACCTAAAGAGGTAGGACAATTAAAATACAATACATGATTATTGATCATATCAAAGACAAAAAAATCTATAAAATTATTGGAACAGCTGGAGAAATTTGGATATACTTATATATTATTAGGTCAAATTACTTCATCAATGTCTAATTTTGAGTGTGATATGGTATTGGGGTTAAACAGGAGAGATGTCTTTATTTTTAGGTGATAACATGATAAAGTATTTAGCAGTGAAACATGATGTTTTCAACTTTAGAATGGTTCAGAGAAATTAAAAAATGGCAAAATGTTAACAATAAGTAAATCTGGGTAATGGAAATATGAGTGTTTACTATTCTTTCAGCTTTCTTGTGGGTTTGACGTTTTTTTCAAAATAAAAAAATTTACAGAAAAAGAAAAATAGACAAAACTAGAAGAGAAACCATACTAACAATTACCTGAGGAGGAAAGATGGGAGAAGGGCTCAGGCAGGGGGCAGGGACACTTCTGTGGGGGATTTCTGGTCTGTCAATGTTTCTTTTCTTGACGTTGGTTACACAGGGGTGTTCACTTTGTGAAAACTCATGGAGCTGTAAACACACAATTTAACTTTTCTGTGTGAGTCACACATCAGTAAAATGTGCTTTTTTTTTTTTTTTAAGGCAACAGTCACTAGGCTAAGGAGATTTACTTATTTTCTTTTCTATGTTTTTTCAAAATTTTAGTTAAATAATTAACTTTTGTCATTCAAATGCTTATGAATTTTTTAAAGCTTAAATCTTCCTTTTCCTCTTCAGAGATGCAGGAGAGTATGAATATTCTAAAGTATAACAAGGTGTCCAGGTACTATTTCCTGTCATTTGGGGAGGGGTTAATTTAAGAGTTTACCAAATGGTAATCCACTACCTTTATGTGTACACCTTGTATCTTAGTCTATCTGCGCTGCTATAATAGAATGCCACAGACTGGATGCATTGTAAGCAACAAATATTTATTTCTCACCAATCTGGAGCCTGTAAGTCCAAGATCAAGGCATTAGCAAATTCAGTGGATGGTGAGAGCCTGTTTCCAGGCTTATAGATAGTACTTTCTAGCTGTATCCTCACAGGACGGAAGGGAAAAGGGAATTTCTCAGGCACTAAGCCCATTCATGGGGGCTCTGCATTCATGACCTCAACTCCTCCCCAGGACCACACCTCTTAAAACCATCACTTTGGGGGTTAGGATTTCAACATATGAATTTGGTGGGGACACAAACATTCTATATGTAGCACCCTATAACAACAAGAAAGGTTTGCATTCTAAAAAAAATTTCCTTTGGAGATAAATGACCATTACTTCATGGTGATTGAAAAACTGTTTAGAATATTTGATTGAAGGGATTATTGCATGCGAGCACTTGCTTTTCTACAAAGTCTCTGTTTTCAGATTAGTAATGATCTGCCATACCAAGGAATCTGTGGACAAAGAAGTCAGGCTAGCACCAGCATCAGGACCTGCTGTTCTTCATTCCAAACTTGAGCAAAATTATTTATAACATTTATTTATAATCAAATCAGAGTAATAAATGTCTTTATCTTCCATACACCCATCTCAGAACTGACCTTGTAATGGCACACTGAAGAAATAAGGTCTACATTTTCATGTATCAGCAGGACAAAAATGAGAAGATGAATAAAAACAGTGTTTTGAAGTATGTCTATCCAGAGAAGAGTGTCACTATTTGGAAGGTTAGAAATGCCAGTTGTTTGTTTTTTGTTTTTGTTTTTTGTTTTTTTAGATTCCAACATACAAGCTGACTTAATTGATTTGATAGGGAAAAAAAGTAGCCCAAGAGCTTCTAAAGGAGAACAGAGAGACAAAATTGGGCAATGTCCTTGTATTAAAGAAATAACAGACGAGCGAGACCAAATAGGTCATTCTCAATATCCTCTAGAGTTCCCTGGGTATTCTTACTTCTCTGAACACATTTTTGTAAAATTATATACTTACCTATTTTCAAAACTTTATTAAATTAAAAGCATTTGAATCTTTTCAGGAATGAAACAAAAAATGATAAAGAGGATAATTTGTTTTTTAATGGATGCAATTTAAAACCTTGGCAGTCTCTCTTCATGTAAACATTCTTCTGCTCTGAGCTCAGTGGATCTGGGAGGGAAGCAGAGGGACACACACAGACTCCAAAGAGAAAGCTGGTCTTTTCTAATGGCCACATCAATACAGCCCTTGCTAAACCAAGTCTAATATTCTACTTCACGGCAGCCTAGAACCTGAGTGCAATCTTAGTCTGTATTCCTCTGTGTGTGAGCCCCAAACAAGTCATTGGTTGCCTGTTGGCTTCCTATTCTCCAAATGGCAGAGAAAAATGAGAGAAGAGTATTGAGGACATGGGAGGGGAAGCTTCCAAAATTCATCCGATGAAGGATACCAGCTGGAGCAATTACTGTCAGTTGTTGGCTCTGCCCTTCTGAAGGAGATGCAGCACATTCACAAGCAAAAGCTTCATCTCTGGAGACACTCTTACCTCCAAAGGAGAGAGGCAAATTAGACACTGCCTTCCTTTTCCAGCAAAACATCATTTCCCTTAAAAGACCACAGTGCTGATCCTTCCATGGAAATTGATAGGAATGCTCAGCCAAATGTTGGGAAGGAAAGGAAACCCTCTTGAAAAATCACTTTGTCCATTCCATGTATCTGGTTAAGATCGAGCCAAAATCATTCGGGATTAGCACTTTATAGCTTAAAATTTTAAATATCTATAGAAGGAAATGGATTCCTTTTTGTCCACAAAGTTCTAAGGATGAAAGAAATGTATTTTTCTCTTTCTGTGTAAACTAAAATTTCCTAAGTTCTTGAAAGAAATGGAGAACGTTCCTTGTAATATTCCAGAGATTTATCTCTCATACATAGAAGCTAATAAGTTCCAACTCAGAAGAACTTTCTTCAGGTTGGATCATCTTCATTCCTTTATCATTTCCTCATGTGTATTGCATTTCATCATGTAAAGATGTATTCCTGACTACATCAAACACACATATATAATGCAGCCATGCTTTGCAATGTCCTAGTTCACAAGCCATGCAAAATTAATGCAAATAAGCCTGTCATCTATCTAGGAGTCAGAATGGTAGTTACTTTCGGGGTGGGGGGGAGTGACTGGAAGAGGGTACAGAGGTGGTGATATTATCCTGTTTCTTGATCTGGGAACTGGTTACATGAGTATTATCTTTGTGATGATTCATGACACCATGTTGTTATGTTTTGTACTTCTCTTTATGTGTATTACTACAGTAATAAATTGTTAATAAAATGTTTATAAAAACCCAAGAAAATAATCATGTTACCTACTGACTGGGAGCTTTACAGCCACCAGCTCCTTGTATATCAGATGGAAATCTTACCCTCTCCTATTTCTCAGGGTTGTTGTAAAAAAGAATTGAGATAATGCTGAGAGGGAGCTTTGTAAAATGAGAGAATATAGAAATGTGAGGTATGGTTGTTGGTGTTGTTCTTGTCAATGATGAACTTCTCAAAGGGCCATGGTCATACTTTGGGGGGACCAGACTATATCCATGTAATATATTTACAGCTGTATATGTAGACAAAAGCAGAAGGGATACATGATTTACACATTGTTATACCACAGTTGGAACTCCTATTTCTCAACCCTTCTCTAGCCCACAGTCCCAAGATAGATTATTTTGCAACTAATTACTTACAGATGTGAAATCATTTCCAGTGTTATGAAAAGAGAATGGATCCTGGAATGGGCAGCACTGAGGATGGAGTGGACAACATAACAAAATCATTGTTATTCTCGGCTTGAGGCCTTATTTTGTGGCTCACAGTTCTGTCTCCTGGTAGTCTACTAGGAACAAAGTCGAAACTGTATCTATCTCATTAAAAACAAATCCAGATTCTGTGTTTTTTTAAAAATTATTCACATTCTCAGTACCAGAAACTGAAAATACAGCTTTAGTCCTTCCATTGTTCTCAAATAGTTTTTAGCTTCAGTCAACTGAAAATATGACAAACTCTTCAAGAAAAATGAGACAGAATGGGCATTAAGTTACTTCAAACTAGAAGGAAGAGTTTCCTTCAAACTAGAAGGAAAATAATGAAGCCCTTCTAAAGCAATAAGTAGGAAGAGGGAAACTCTGCTAGAAAAAGCTAATGGCAGGGGATTTTTGTCTCTCTCCATCTCTCTCTCTGCAAAATATGTAGCCAATGTTAGCTACTGCTAGAACAGAATGGTACCATTATTGCTTTAAGCAATCATTAAGAAAGGAAAGAAGTTTCTTCTGAATTTCAAGGGTGAAGGACAGAGCTTGAAAAACATTCCTCACAAGTGGGAAAAGAACAAAAGTAGAAGAAAAATGTTTATTTGAGGTACCACGGGACCAAGTTCTCCTTGCAGGAGCAGAATCTACCTGACAACAAATAATCCATGTAAAGGCCTAATTTGTTGAGGGGTGGGTGTCAAAATTCAGTGGGGGCAGAAATCAATACATCACGAATCCCCTGAATTGTCGATTAATTCATGTCTCACTTGGCTGATGCATGTATTCAAGTAAATATTTAAAATCAGATACATGGGTACTATAAATTTCTGAGCTCTAAAAAACACCTTTCAGTTGAGCCTGAGAACATCTCTTTATTGCTTTAATACACTACAAACAACTTCATTTATAAACAAATTATTGGATGTTCCAAAACAAAAAAGAAAAATCATTTACCTACAGTGGAAGTAGTAACCCCTTCTTGCTTTGAAAGAAGACAAAAAGCAATAACTCCAAAGTTCAGAAGGAAGAATTACTTTGAACTGGAATTCTACTGACAGGAAAAACATTATTCACTGAAAATGTATCAGTCAAGAATACCTTCTATAAGAATCATTAAAAGATATCTTCTAGAAAAATAAAAAAATATTCAAAACACAATTCCAAGAAAAGAGGAAAATATGGGACATGAGGAAAAGCAATAAATAAGTAAATTAGAAAAGCTCGTAGGTAAACCTAAAAATTCTTTTTCCTTCTCTGGGGTCATTCCCATCTGCAATAAAAATCCCTACTGTTGGGACGCCTGGGTGGCTCAGTTGGTTAAGCAGCTGCCTTCGGCTCAGGTCATGATCCCAGCATCCTGGGATCTAGTCCCGCATCAGGCTCCTTGCTCGGCGGTGAGCCTACTTCTCCCTCTGCCTGCCACTCTGTCTGCCTGTGCTCGCTCCTGCGCTCTCTCTCTATCTGACAAATAAATAAATAAAATCTAAAAAAAAAAAAATCCCTACTGTCAATTCTTCCCAATTAAAAAAAAATCTTGCTTTAGAATAATCCAAATTGCTTAGAATTGATTGAAGTCATTGTTTTATCAATGACTGTCATAGAATTGACAGTCATAGTTTTCATCTTTTGCATATGCCTAAAATTTTCCATAATAGAAAAATCTTCTCTTGAAAGAGACACAGAGTGGGCAAAATAATTTTTTAAATCTATGTTGATGTTTGAAACAGATACATTTAAACAAAATTATCCAGAAGATTAAAAATAATAAGATAAACAATAATATACCAGATAAATGCTTTCAAAAAAGAGCTAGATTTAAGTATAAGTATTTCAAAAATGTAACTCAGAATGAAAATATTAATATGTAATATTGGAAAATATTATGAAGGTTCTTCAAAAAATTAAAAATAGAATTATCATATGATCTAGTAATTCCACTACAGGGTATTACCCAAAGAAAATGAAAACACTAATTCGAAAAGATATATGCACCCCTAAGTTTATTGTAGCATTTACAACAGCCAAGATATGGAAGCACTCTGAGTATCCACCAATAAATGAATGAATAAAGAAGATACACACACATACAAACACACAGAGGAATGTTACTTAACCATAAAAAAGAATGAGATCTTGCAATGTCATTTGCAATGACATAGATGGACCTAGAGGGTAAAATGCCAAATAAAATAAGTCAGACACAAAAGGACAAATACCATATGATTTCATGAATATGTGGAATTTAGGAAACAAATTAACAAAGAAAAAAGAGATAGATAAAAAATCAGACTTTTAAATACAGAGAACAAACTAGTGGTTGCCAGAGAGGAGGTGGGAGGGGGATATGAAATAGATAAAAGGGATTAAGACTACACTTATCACAATGAGCACTGGGTAATGTATAAAATAGTTGAATCACTATATTGCACACCTAAAACTAATATAACACGGTATGTTAACTATACTTCAACTAAAAAAATTAAAATATTAAACATGATAAAGGGAGAATGCATTCACAAAATGTAGAAACCTTTTAAGGAATCTTTATGCACCTAAATAGTACTATATACAGTAAAAATTGTTAAAATAACAAGGAGATATAAATAAATCCTATGTCAGAGTGAAAAACTTTAGGCTAATCAACAGATCATGGAGCGAAATCATAAGTAAGAATCTACAGAGTATTTTTTAAAAATTATGATGCAATGATCCTCAAGGAAAAAAAACCTCCATAAATTCTTTTTTTTTTAACTCCATAAGTTCTAAAAAGTAAAAATCATAGCATTTACTCTCTAATCATAATATAATAAAACTAGAAAGTAAGGGTCAAAAGATAACCCCCAAAATTCCCTTCACTTAGATTTTAATAATTCCTTTTAAATAACTGGATACAAGAGGAAATCAAACCTCAAATATCAGAATTTTCAATGTGGCATATCAAAAGTTATGGGATGCAGTCAAATTGGTACTCAGAGAAAATTTTATCATCTCAACATGTTCTAGAAAATAAGAAATACTGAAAATAAAAGAACTAACCATTCAGCTAAAAGAGAAAGTAAAAGAACAAAATAAACCTGTAGAAAATAAAATAAGTAAATTTTATCTTATCCCATTGTCTCTTTTTCTCAGCCTGATCTCTGCTTCAGGTGTTGTTTTATTTCAGAGACCATGTTTTGTTTTAGTCTAATTTGTTTTTAAATGGATTGCTGGAGCCTATCATCCTTCTAAAAATTTCTTCCAGAATCTGGAATTTTTTTAGACCTCAAGATATTGTTCCCTTTACCTCATTTTATAGTTTTTTCCCCACCAGCCTACATTGGAGTTTTAAAAATATTTGATTCTTTATAGAGAGCATTATCTAAACTCAGTATTTGCCAATATTCAGTAAAATGCTGATTTCCCATAGCTCTGTGGACTACCCCTTGAGTTCTGGTCAGATCTGCATGTAGGTTGATATGAATTTCTTGCTGCTCAATTCCATACAACTAGTGGGGGCTCAGCAAGTATGGCTCTGTCATAATGAGGTGGAAGTTCTTTACTTGCCCTGTTGCTGAGAATCTTAAGTGGGGATGGGAAATTCCTGATCCATGTAGTATGACCACAATCCACTCCCATGCCCAGGACAGACAATAAATACTCATGGCTAACCCAGTAAGCCTACACGCAACCTTGGACTCTTTCTGAATAAAAATTCTCCATGTACTACTAATTATCTGTCAGGAATTTTCATAAAAGATGAAACCTGTTTTTCTACCCTGCTGCAAATCAATGGGACACATACAAACTCCTATTTCTGATATACACTCTACTTGGACAATGGCTCTGACCAGGGCTCTGACATCACTGCCACCCAAGGCTTGGCTTCTCTGTAGCTGACTTTCTTCCTCAGAGCCCCTCTCCTCTAGAAATTTCCCTCCCACAACCCAAAAAATATGTAGTTCAGAGGTAAAAATAATATGTCAAGTTGTTGTTGTTGTTGTTTTTATAATCTTACAGCCATTTTGGATACCTTCAGTGACCCTAACTTGGGTCATAACCTAAAGTTGGACCCAATAATCAGCATTTAATTTCTAGCAGATTTCCAGTCAATTAAATTCAGTCTGGAATGATCTAAACTTAAATTACATTGTCTTTGCTCTTTCAAAAATAAAGTATCTTTATCATGGCTAATACCTATACTTTGAGCATTTTAGACTTAAAAAAAGTATATACAGACCAATAATCTTACAATGAATTTAATTTCCTATTTATACTTCCTCAGTGTCATTTTTTATGGGAGACAGTTAAAAGAAAAGCACCTTATAGACTCTCCTATAATTGGGTACTTGGTAGTGACTTTAAGAAATTCACCTCAGGGAGGAAGACCTCGGAGTTGGCTGAAGCACATAGGATTTATCCAGAAAGAAGTGACAGAGACACAATGTAAACTGATTAAAGCAAAACAGGGGTGGGAAGGGTTACAGTAAGAACACTGGGGTAGCTCACAGACAGGAAGAGCCACAGCTGCATGGACTAGGCCAGTCTGGGGGCCTTTGGGGACTAGAACCAGGGCCGGATCCTGGTAGGCCTCTCTCAGCCTTCATTTTGGTGTGGCTCAGCCCTGGTCTTGTCTTGGACATACAGGCTTTCTCCACATAGTAGGATAAGCCTCCAGTGTTTCTAACTTCACCAATCCAAAACAGAAAGACCTCCATCAGCTCGTCCCAGCTGCAACTATCCCAGGAAAAGTCTCTGACTGGCCTACCTTGACCTTTGGGTCCATATGTCAACTGTCAGCTGGAGACACTGGTGAAGGGGGTAAGGTACTCTTGACAGTCCAGTCACATCATCTGTGACCAGAGAGGGATGGAGTGGGAGTAAAGGCATGCAGGGCATCTAAAAGCCACAGCTCCCACAAACCAGTATGACGTTTTCACATGCATTATGGCATCTAATTCTGAGCACAGCATTTAATGAGGGAAAGGGAAGGACACTGGGTATCTGATGCCTTAGAAAAGTCACTAAAAGTAGGTAGGTAGCAATGATGAGGCCAAGGACACCAAAGGAAAATGTCACCCATTCCACATTTTTCTCTCAGAGTCGGCTCTGGCCCCTAAATCCATCAGTGGAGAAAAGCAGTCAATTGCCATGACATAACAGTGAATGTGTGAGAAGTCTACTGTGTCATCTTTAACTCAGCACACAGGACTAAACCTGTGGCTGAAAAATTTTTCCTGAGGTCATCTTTAGGCAAACTTGGAGCCAGATCATCTGACCTTCACCTGACAGGTTTCAAATTCTGACCAGGTCCTGCCTCATCTTTTATTTACAGCCTACCCTCTAAAAACAAATACCATGTGCTTATATACATTATTATCCACTCAGTTTCTCAGATGGTGCCTTGTAAGGTTTGGGTTTTTTGTTTTATTTGTCTATTTGTTTGTTTGTTTGTTTAGCTGTTTCCTACAAACATGCACTGGATCTGTTTTACTTGGCATAGCCAGTGCTGGACAGACATACACACCTCGGGTAACAGCACCAATATAAGATATTGCTAACACTGGAAGCATCTGACAGGTGTCAGTGGAAAAGTCTAGAAATGCTCTTTTGTGATTCTTAAAATGTCAAGAAATATGCAAAGCATTTTACATCGATTAATCCTCACAACAGTCGTGTGGATAAGTATTATTATCTCTGTTTCACAGAGAAGAAAAGTGAGGTTCAGAGAAGTTAATAGTATCCAGACGCCAGGCTGCCTCACTACAGAGTCCAAGCAGGGACTTTCCCCCTAAACTCATCCATCACCTCCCCTACCTCAGACATCACAAGACAAAGCTTGTAGGCTCTGTTGGGTCTTGATCTCCTTTTCAGCAGAGCCCTTTAGCCAAAACTGACTAAAACACACCTCTTGACTGAAACACAGGTACTTGTAGGCAAGGAAGGGGACTGGGGAGAAACAGAGCCTGCAGGCTTTCATTTGTGAGCTTACCTGGGGCACCTGGTGGGGAAGGTGTTTGTGCAGCTTTTGAGGTGGGGTGGTCAGGTACCTGGAAATCAGGGGAAGGCTGTGTAATGCTTGTGATTCCCACAACTCCTGTAAAGGCGACTCTGAACTGCAAAGAAAGGAGCTGTGACACTAGGGGCAGCTACCGTTTTCACAAGTTCAGGAAGGACTCTGGGAGAGGATGCTGGCAGAGGGTAGGGAAGGGTGGGTAGGAAAACAGCTCTGATGCCCAAGTGACAAACTCCAGTTTACAGGGAGAGAAAGTAGTCTACGGGCTAGAAGTCTCTATTTTATTGACCTCAAAATCACATTTCCCAAGATAATTATATGAACATGGTTTTTACTAGAGGAAAAGAAATAATTTTTCCTCACAACAACACTGCAGTTAAACTTGTAAGGTATACTCAAAGGAATACTACAAGTATTCCTTTATTACTTCATGAGGAAGGTATTCCAAAGATCTTGGGAAGATACCAGTAAAACCCATAAAAGTAATGCACTAAATACATTTTGGTATTTACCTGGTAAAGATCTCCTCTCTTAATCCCTATGCCAATATTTTCAAACCTGAGAAACAAAAGTTAACTTTACCAGCTTCACAATGCTAAACAATTGTTCATGTTGTTCATGAGTCCCCAGCTTTCAAAAATCTGTCAGCTGATTAATACAACTTTTCCTGAGAAACATTTCCAAAATACCGCTCCCTAAAGTATATCTGGTTGTTTTCTAGAAAGAAAAGAGATTTTTTTTAGGATTTTTTCCTAAGTCATATAAGTCTTAAAAAAAAGAAAAACTAAATAAAACTGTTTTCTAGTAAGACCAGTGACTATATTTGTACTTTGCCTTAACAAAACAAAACAAAACAGTTCACTCAAATCAGAAGGAAGAGTGAAGAGAAACAAACTCTCTGTAAAGACAATGAGTGCTTTGATGAGCAGCATGCAAGCGGTTCCTCTGGGACTAAGTATTCAGGCTAGCGGCTTTCCCCATGCAAAAGGTTTTCATTCATAGGCCTTGTTTGGCTTGATCCATCCAACTTTGAACCCCCTGACTGGGTCACATAAGTGCTTTAGAAGGGGTTAGACTGCCTATCATTCACCCACTTGAAAGGTTCCAATGATCCCTTGTCACAAACCAAAGAAATCCTTCCTTAATGCTAAAAGGAAAACATTGTCTTAACAGCCTCTACACATCATCCTAATTTGAAATCACCTCCAAAGAAACCACAAATCAGTTCAATACTTTTATTAACATCGGTCTGCATTTGCACTGTGTGTGTGTGTGTGTGTGTGTGTGTGTGTGTGTGTGTTTTAATAAAGAACACTTGAATGTAGAAGTGTGGCCTTTTTATATGTTGTATATATTAAAGCCAACACACAAAGGACCCTAAGTAATTATTTTCCTTTACTGTAATGGACTAACTGGAGTGATGGGAGAGAAAGTACTGTGCTCTGGAGTCTGGAGATGGGCAGTGGTAGTTTTTAGGGGTTTTGGCTTTTTGTTTGTTTATTTTGAGTGGAGAGAGAGAGAGATAACGCATGCATGCCTGCCAGTCGGGAAAGGGATGAGGGGCAGAGGGAGAGAGAGAATCTTAAGCAGGCTCCATGTCAGTGTGGAGCCCAACTCAAGGCTCCATTTCACAACCCTGAGATCATGACCTGAGCCAAAATCAAGAGTCGGAGCTTAACCTACTGAACCACCCAGGCACTCCAAGTAGTTCTGAAGCCCAACA
Organism: Taxidea taxus jeffersonii; assembly: GCA_003697995.1. Classification (NCBI taxonomy): domain Eukaryota; kingdom Metazoa; phylum Chordata; class Mammalia; order Carnivora; family Mustelidae; genus Taxidea; species Taxidea taxus. The sequence continues at coordinate 88,837 of RCUC01131068.1, forward strand.
CCTAAGTCCAAATGGGTCGTTCCGTGACAGGAAAACCCAGGCACAGGCAAATCCAAAGGGAGGCCAAGGCAAAGAAGCAAGTCAAGCCAGGACAAATAAAGCAGCCACAGGGGCACCAAGGGTGGGAAGTGATTCTCTAAGGAGGAGGGGTTGCCAGGCAGGATTGAGAAGATACTGGGTGGGAAGGAGGGCTTGCTGGGAGGATCAATGCTGGGCAAGTGGGGCACCAAAGGTCCTGGGCTCTATGTCTGTCTAACCTTCTTGCTCATTTACAAACAGAAAACAATGTTCAAAAAACCTTTCCACCCATGTTATGATTCTGAAATAAATGGGCAGTAGCTTTCACTCTCTTCTCCATGGCATCAGCAGAATCATGAGTAATGAATATTTCTCAGGGTTTTTGCTGCTTCTTCTTGGGATCAACTGCTAAACAAAGGGCTTAATAATCACCCCAAAGAGGAATATTTGGTGAGTGCCAAGAAATACAGCAACAGAAGGGACTTACCCTCCAAAAGGATAGTAAAGGAAATACTAAAGAAAACCCACTTTCTTATTTGAGCACCTACTGCCTTCTCCTTATGTCATATTTCATTACAGTCCTGGCATACCAGTTTGGCCAGCAAACAATTTCTTCTCTACAGTTTCCAGCCTAATTTGTAGGCAAATCTCAACTTTCCCTCAACGTGAAATACAATACCTTTCTGCAATAAGAGGGAATTTGTTCCATCTATGCCCCAATTAGTGGCTGTGATTCCCCAACCCAGCTCTCCACTTGCTCACTGGAACATTCCCAAGAGGGTGTAGCCTCTCTCTCCAAGATCCTTAATAATCTTCATCACTGGAACACCAACCTGGGAAAACTGATGAGAATCAGGATGGCACCCGTAGTGTGGAGTAAGTCATGGTTGAGTTCTTCTGCATAAACCACATGCTTCCACATCAGATCCAGTGTTTCCTTACCCTCTGAAATTACATCAAGCTGGGATTTGGTTTGAATTAAAAGGGAGGGGTCTTTTGGTGGGTGGGTGGGGGAAGGGCCCTGAATTGGCACTGGAAGAGTTAGGGCCACCTGCTGGGAGAGCCTTTGAAAATTGGACTCATAAGACCAAGTTGCCTCTCTGCGTGATCAGCGAACAAAGCCCCAATCCTGCTTAGCTCAGTTTTCCCACATATCCATTCCTCCATGGCAGAGCCTGTGAAAGGAGCTGAGGATGCAAAGACCAACAGGTCACAGTTCTGGAATGAGGACACTTCACCCTTCAGAGAGAGAGAGGGCAAGCACCAAAGGTTTCCCAGAGAAGGGGACACTTGAGCTGAGCCCCAAAAGAGGAATATGATAGGAGAGGAAGGTCCAAAGGAAGGCAGAGCTACTAGAATGGATTGCTAATGGGTAAGTATCACAGTTCTTTGGCGGCCTGGTCCGTCTGCCTTCCCTCTGAGGAGTCCAGCCTCACTGTGGTTTCCTCCCTCTGTGGACTTGAAACATCCACCTACTCTCCTTCCTTCTAACTCACAGGGCTCTGCCTTCTCCCAGACAACTCTGCTCTCTCTTCTGTGTCAGGGCCACACTCACTTCCTCAGAGAAGCATTCCTGAATTTCCAACCACATGGAGTCCCTGTACTGAACAAGGACTGCATCAACCATCAGAGCAGTCATTTTACGGTTCCTGTGAGATTCTTCAATTTAAAGTTCATTTCCTCCACTTGGCTGTAACCCCCTGAGGGCAGGGACAGTGTTTCTTTCAGTCCTCCTACTGTATTCCCACCACTAAGAATAGTGCTCATAGATACTCTGCTGGTATCTCTGATGGTATGAAAGAAAGGGTGAATAAATGAATGAGCCCACAAGGCATAGAACCATATGCCCCAGAAGTGTGAGTGCTGTGTGGCCAGAGTGAAGAGTGTGTGTGGTGGGTAGAGGATGCCAGGAGAGAAACCAGAGAATGTTGTGAAGCAATGTGGGTCCACCAAGGCTGTGAATTTGAATTTGAGATTAAAAGCTGTGGGGATCCACTGAAAAAGAGGAGGGGAGTGGTTGCCTGAAAAACACAAAACAGAAAAGACCCCAAATGTGGTTGAGAATTTGGGTCATAAAGAGCCAGTGAGAAGAGAGTTGGATCTCTAACTGACACAGGGGTGGGAAACATTGTGGTTTAGTAATCCAATTGAATTTGCTCAACAGGCAGTAAATGCAATTTGCTATGAACCATAATTATATATGAATTTTATTTTTTCCTCCAAAAATTTCCCAGGAGAATCAATTACACTCTGATTTTTAAAAACAAAACAGCATCTGAAATTGTGCACACTGAAGTTCCCTTATCTAGCTTTCTCACCTTATTTATCTTTTGTTCTATGTCAATTTGGATTAAATCCTCCACATATGTGCAAATTAAATGGATTTACTTTTGTCACAGTGCTTGAAGCAGTTTTCACATAGATCTGTTTTGCTTTGCTTATGTCTCAACCATACCCTTTCTGTGTGTTTTAATCATTATTTGGCAAGGGATTTTCAGATGTAATTAAAAGCAGCTAATCACATCAAAAATTTACATGGAAAGTTTTATAAACCTGTGGCACATTACCCCCCAAAATGTAAATAGTATCAATATGAGAGCTGCACTAAGTTTCACAAATAAGAATATGAACTGTATAAAAGTTCTTGAAGTATAAACTGTTGAACAGAGAAGGCCCAAATCTGAAATTAGCCTTTCTAAGTCTTCTAAATATTTACACAGCAAAAAATACAGAGGAGCTTTAGAGGAATTCAGAGGTAAGAACAGTAGCAAGTATAACTGTTGATGTTTAATTTGCTGATAATGTAAGAAAGACTGTATTTATTTAAGGGAGATTCAGTTGAATACATGGTTTTACAGAAATGTAATTTTAACATTAAATAAGGGTATGTAACCTTGAATAGCTTGACCTGTGAGGTTTAAGTACTTTGTTTCTGATAAAGTTTAATGACTATGTATCTTAAAATTTGTGAGAGGGGAAGAAACAAAATAGTATTGTTTGAGTTTCTACTTATGTGGCAAGCAAGAATCAAACCAAAAGATTTCTATATTTTAGCTCAGCTTAGTCTGCACAGCTGGCTGAGATAAGCATTTTTTATTCTCTTTATATATATGAAGAACTAAGTTTCAAAAATTTGTTGACACTTGTTTTATGGCCAAGCATATGGTCAACCCAGGTGGATATTCTATGGGCACTTAAAAATCACATGTATTCTGTCATTGTTAAATGTGCTGTTCCATAGATATTAATTAGGTTGATAAGGTTGTTCATGTCTTCTATATCCTCATTAATGTTCTGTCCATTTGCTCTCTCAGTTAATTTTTGAGAGAAGATTTTGAACTCTTGGGATGCCTGGGTGGCTCAATTGGTTTGAGCCTTTGGCTCAATCTGCCTTTGGCTCAGGTCATGATTTCAGGGTCCTGGGATCAAGTCCTGCATGGGGCTCCTTACTCAGAGTTGAGCCTGCTTCTCCTTCTGCAGGCTGCTCTCTCACTCTCTCTGACAAATAAATTAAATCTTTTAAAAAAGATTATTGAAATCTCTAAATTGTAACTATAGATCTATTTTTTTAGCTGTCAGTTTTTGCTTATGTGTTTTGAAGTTGTTATTGGATGCATACACATTTAAGATTGTTATGTCTTCTTAATGTATTACCCTTTTATTGTTACTACCCTTTTATCTTTGACAATCTGTTTTAAAGTCTACTTTCTCTGATATTTATATAGTCATGCCAGCTTATATATGACTAATGTTTGCATGATATACCTTTTTCCTCCTTTTATTTTTAACCTAACTGTCCCTTTATGTTAAAATTTTGATCCTTGTAAACTGCATTTATGTAGGTCTTGCTTTTTTAATCCAGTCTGATAAAAATCACACTGAATGTAATTATCAGTATGGTTGGATATAAGTCTGCCATTTTGCTATTTGTGTTCTATTTTCCCTAGATTTTTATTCTTTAACTTTCCTTTCTCTTTTGGATTAAATATTTCTTAGTATTCTATTTTATGTCCTATATTGCCCTCTATACCTATTTGTTTGTTTGTTTTAGTGCTTGCTCTGGGGTTTACTACATATAACGTAAATACATCACAGCCTATCTTCAAATATTATTATATCACTTGATGTGTAATGTAAGACGATTACAACAGTATACTTCCAATTCTCCTTCTATTCTTGGTACTACTGTATACTTTATTTCTACATATGTAATAAATATTGAAATATGTTATTTTTGCTACAAACATCCAATTTTATTTTAAATGAATAAAATGAGGAATAAGTTTTATATATTTACCTGCATGTTGACTATATCTGGCACTCTTCATCTTTGTGTAGATCTGAGCTTCCATCTGGATAATAAATACCAAAATGTTTTATTTTTGCTACATTTTCTTTTCATTCTTTTCAATGAAAAAAATTGGGGGAAAGGTTTTATATATATATTTATATTTACCTGCATGTTTATTATTTCTGGCACTCTTCATTCCTTTATATAGATATGAGTTTCTTTCTGGAATTATTTACCTTCAGCCTGAAGAACTTTTAAAATATTTATTATAATGCATATATGCTAACAATAAACTACAAACTCTCTTGGTTGGTTGGTAGGAAAATATTTTTATCTTAATTCTTTTTTTGAGGGACATTTTTACTAGATATAGAATTTTTAGCTGACAGTTATTCTTCTAGCATATTAAAGATGACATTCCACTGTCTCCTAGTTTGCATTGTCTGCACAGAGAAGTCATCAGTTATTTTGTCTTTGTTTTCCTATGTGAAATGTATCTTTTCCACTGGCTGCTTTTAAAATTCCCTCTTCATCACTGGTTTTCAGCAAATTGATATGACATGCCTTGGTATGATCTTCTTTATATTTTGTTTGGCATTTATTAATCTTCTTAGATTAGTGGGTTTACAGCTTTTATCAAACTTGGAAAATTTTCACCCATTATGTCTTTAGTTTTTTACCCTCCCACCCTTCAACCACCAACTTCCTTCAGGAACTCAAGTTATATGTATTTTAAAAGGTCCTTGATATTTTCACAGGTTATGGAGAGTCTGTTTATTTTAAGACTTTTTTCTTTGAACTTTAGTTTGGGTAGTATCTACTGCTATGTCTTCAAGTTAATTAATCTTTTCTTTTGCAGTGTCTAATTGCCAGTGTATTTTCTATTTCATATATTGTATTTTTCTCTAGAAGTTCCATTTGATTTTTTAAAATATTTTCCCTTTCTCTTCTCATTTGATTTTTAGGTGCCATTGGTGACAGATATAAAAATTATTCCAACCATGGGAAAATGTTTCCTAAAATCAACCTGGTCATTCCAATAGTAGTTGTATAGTGGAAATGGAAGAGCCACTTTATGAATGTACAAGAGGAGACTGACTTCTGTATCAGTAGTGATACACTTGCAATATAAATAATAAAAGAAAAAAAAAACAGAATCAGTAGGCATAAGAGTTGGTAGACAGGTTTTGAGTCAGACAGACCTGAATTTATATCCTTAGTCCCACCATTTATGTAACTTTGGGCAAATTCCTTAACAGTTTCGTCACCTGAACAATAGAAATAATAATGTCTTAATATGGCTGTTAAGAAGATTACATGCTATATGAATAGAACTCAGTGTCTGTTACATAGTATAAACTCAATAAAGGCCCATTCTCATTATTTTATTATTATTTATAAACTTATACAAATACTTTTCATATCATCTCCAGAAAGAATTTTTATTCTTCTTGTCTTTATCTAAACCATTTGTCTAGACTTTAACCCCATATAGAATAGGAACTTACTATATTTGTGCTGTTTCAGATAATAACCAACCATTTAAAAATTATAAAAAAGATACAAAGCCATTTTTCTCTAAAACATTAGTTGGGCACTTGTTACTTTGCATGGATTGCTGAGAAAATCCCCTCTCAATAAGTAAGCATCTCATTATTGGTGTCAATGAAGCCTAGCAACACATCTTTTAAGAGTGCTGATTAAGAAATACCATTATGGCACTCATTGAGCTAGATTCCTCTATAATCAGGATGACTCTACATCCCAGTTTGCTTAAAACTATTCCATCTTATGCCTTTTATCTGAAAATAATTATTAATAATGCCCCCTTTCACTCCCCAAAGTGTTCAGATAATGTCATATGGTTACCTATGTATAATTATCATTTACCAGCTATATTCTATAACACATTTTATAGATGTCATTAGTATTATTGTGCTGTTGTTACTCTTATAGGTGATCAAGGGTTAAGACCTATATTAACATCTGGAATGTGAGAAATACCACCTGGTAAAGCAAATTACTTATAAGCCAAGCACACTGTGAATTTAGAGAAAACACATTGCAAGTTAATTAGAAAATGAAAGAGGGGAACTAGATTTCAATGGTACTGCCAAACAGAGTGTTTACAGGATGAGGAGATACAGATGGGATTGTTAGATCAGAAAGTTAATATTTGCAAATTTCTGTCTGCTATTAATCCTTGGATACAAATGTGGCTACTGTATGGTAATTCCCAAGGGTTGAGGGTGATGTGAGGGAGGTAGTTGGTGGGAGAAGACATCAAAAATAAATAGAGAATAGGTATACATAATTAGATAAGGCATTTTCAATATAGTGCAACATATAATTTTACATTCAAAGAACAAAAATATCCATTATATTCTTAAACCAAGGAAAGTAAAATTTAACCAAACCTCCTCTGGCAAAGCTATACAGGGATTTGCAAATTGGGACACATCCTCAAGGACTGAAATTTATCAGAATCTTGAGGGAGATCAGGTACATGAGGTTTTAGCTGCCAGATTTTTTTATGGTGACATAAATTATGCAACCAAAAGAGTACATAAAACCTATAAATATGTTTTTTTTTTTTAAATAAGGAAATGGATAAAAGATTTGTTCACTAACCAGCTCAAAAAATAAAACAGGTCTTCTGACGTTCCTCCTCAGTGGTATTTTCTCCTTCCTCCAACTCCAAAAGACAACCTCAATTCTAAAACTTTGTTAATCTCTGCCTTACAGTTTGTCATCTAGGTATATGTCCTAAAACAGTAAGTTGTGTGTTGCCTGACTCTGAACTTTTAATAAACAGGATTATAATGTACACATCCTATAATTTGCTTGTGTTGCTAAAAAAAATGTTCTTGAGATTCATCCATGTTAATCCTGGTAGTTTTAATTAATTTTCATTGCTGTATATTAATTCATCATAAGAATATATTATAATTGGTCAACTCTACTATTGCTGAATATTTGGATAGTTTGGAGGGTTTCTGCTTATGAGTAATGCTTCTGTGAACATTCTTATAAGTTTTTCTTAGGTATGACTGCAAGAATTCCTCTAGGGTAGACATCTAGAAATGTAATTCCTGGTTGTAGTTTTATATGGACATGCAACTTTGCTAAGAAATGCCAAACTCTTGGGTTGAGCCAATGGATACTCCTACCTCCAACAGATGTGGGTGTTTGCTGTTCCATATCCTTTCCAAGCATTGTTATTTTAGACTTTTTCATTTTTTCCTACCTAGTAGATGCAAAATCTTATTGTGGCTTAATTTGCATTTATGTGATTTAATGAGATTATGCTTTTAAAATTTCATTTTTAGCATGTTTTTTCCATTCTGCAAAAAAACATCTTTTATGTTTTTGCTTGTGTTTCTATTAAGATGTCTCTTTCTTATTCATTTGTTGAGGGGGTCCTCATACACTCTGGATACTAATCCTTCACTGGTTATATGCATTGGAAATATTTCCTCCCACTTTGTGAAATGATTTTCATTTTCCTTATAGTGTCTTTTAATGACCATAAATTTTTAATTTTAAAACAAATCAATTCAACAATAGTTTCCTTTATGACTATGATTTATTAAATTAAGAAATCCCTCACCAACCTGGGGTCATAAAAATATTCTCCTACATGTTTTTCTAACATACTTACAGTTTTTTCTTTCAATTTGGGTATTTAATCCAACTGAAATTGATTTTTCCGTATGTTAAAGTGTGAGTAGTACTTCAGTAATTTCATTTTTTCCCAATATGGTTATACAATTGCTTCAGCAGCATTTATAAAAAGTCCATTCTTCACCCATTGTTAGATAATATCTCTTTCATTTTTGGACATATTTGTTTCTGGACACATTATTATGTTACATTGGCCTATTAGTATATACCAGCATTAACTGCACACTGACTTAAGCTTTAATTAGACTTGACATTTGGTGGAGCAAGTTCATCAGTAGTGACTGTTTTGGGGTGAATCAGATTGTCAAGGTCCATAAAAAGTCCTGCTGGGATTTTTTTTTTTTTTGGAATAGCATTAAAAATCTATAAATCACTATTATTCCTAGTTTTCTTAGAACATGTTCTCTTTGTCCACTAATTTAAGTTTTATGAATTTTTAAAAGATTCACTTATCTATTTGGGAGAGAAAGAGCAAGAGAGTGAGAGTAGGTGGAGGGGCAGAGTACGAGAACCCTCAAGCAGACTCCCTGCTGCATAAGGAGCAACACCCATGATCCATGAAATCATGACCTAAGCTGAAATGAAATCAAAAGCCAGATGCTCAACTGATGAGCCATCCAGGTGCCCCTAAGTTCTATGAATTTCTACATATAAGGTTTACATATTTTTGTGAGACTTTTCCCTAGGCATTTTATATTTTTATTGACAATTTAAGTACTATCCTTATTGTTAAAATTTCATTTTCTAACTTCCAATTGTTACTGAAGAGACATAAAATTCACTTTTACATATTGGTTTGGTGCCCAACAAACTTGCTCTTAATAATAAAAAGTTTATCTGTAATTCATCTGTAATTTATATGGGGAGCTTTCTATATAGACAATCATAATATGTACAAATAGTGACAATTTTGTACTTTCCTTTCCAATCCATGTATTTCTAAATCGTGTTCTTTTTTCTACTACTGACTGGGATCTCCTGTAAGAAATTGAAGGAGTGGCTTCTTAAGAGTGATGGCCAAGAGTCCCAACCCTCATCCCTCATAGAAACATTTTAACAACTACCCATGAATGAAAATAGCTCTGAGAAAGCTCCAGGGTATAAGTAAGAAGCTGCAGCAATGCAGTGCAGCACAATTACTGGGGATGGCTGCATAGAAAATTGTAGGAAACATTTATCTGCATTGCCCCATCTCTGAGGGCAGCACAAACTAGTGCCAAGAGGGACCCTCTAGACCACAAATTCCCCTCATGGGAGAAGTGGAGAATATGAGGACTCCAGCAGCCTTTATCACCACCACAGACACCCACAGCCTTTGCCATATAGGATCTCTACAGTCTTCTCATGGCTTGATAGCTCATTTCTTTTAAGCACTGAATGCTATTCCATTGTCTAGATGTACCACAGTATATTTATCCATTAACTTACTGAAAGACATTTTGGTTGCTTCCATTTGGGACAATTATGAATAAAGCTGCTATAAACATTTATATACAGGTTTTTTGTGTAGACATGAATTTTCAGCTCATTTGGGTAAATATGAAGGAGCACAATTGCTGAACTGTATGTTAATTATGTTTAGCTTTTGTAAGAAATTTCCAAATTGTCTTCCAAAGCGGCTGTACCACAATGCGTTCTCACAATGAATGATTGTTCCTGTTGCCCCACATTCTCACCAGCACTTGGCGTTGTTAGTACTGTGGTTTTGGCCACTTCAACAGAAGTGTATTTGTATCTTGTTGTTTTAATTTCCAATTCCCTAGTGACATATGTTGTTGAGTGTATTTTCATATGCTTATCTGCCATTTGTGTATCTTCTTTGGTTACATGTCTGTTGAGGTTTTTTGCCCATTTTTAAAATCAGGATGGTTTTTTTTTCCCCCTTCTTGCTGGGTTTTAAGAGTTCTTCATATATTTTGGGTAACAGTTTTTTATCTGTGAAGACAGGCCTATGGCTTGTCTCATCATTCTCTTGACAATGTCTTTCACAGAGCATACGCTTTTAATTTCAATAAAATCCAGCTCATCAATTTGCTCTCTCATAGTTCATATCTTTGATTTTATACGTAAAAGCCACGCCAAGCCGAAGACAACTTAGACTTTCTCCTATGTTTTCTTCTAGGAGTTTTATGGTTTTGTGCTTTACATTTAGATTGATGAGTCATCTTGAATTACTTTTTGTCATGTTTGTCAGTCTCTGTTTAGCTTCATTTTTTTTTTTTTTTTTGCATGTGTATGTCCAGGAGATCCAGCACCACAGACTGCACAATCAAAGATTACAAGAGAGATTATATGAATTAATGCCATTGTGTGGATCAATTATATACATGCAAATGATGGTAGGGACTTAAATGAAGAACAAAGGCAGGCAGGCATCAGAGGATGTGATGAAACTGGAAGCCAACCTGGAGGAAAGTACATCACGGTTACTGGGATGGAAAGAAAGGACGAGATCCAGATGGCATTGGTTTTAGAAGTAGAGTGAAGTGTGTGTGTGTGTGTGTGTGTGTGTTTTATGATTTGTTATTGACACTTTGGGAAAAGTTGAAAATAAATCCCAACTCTCATTCTCTACCCATCCTATGTGTGATTAAAGTCTGGGGAATGGTCAATGTTTTCTCACAGAATCACTTGTTAATTGCTTTTTTTTTTTCATTTTTGTGAGATGCTGAGTGTGAAAGATAAGGATTATACACCATCATTTTCCCCAAGGAATGAATAACTCCTTAATTTTATCCCAAAAGACTTAGTAAAAATAAAAGCTTCAGTTTCCTTACTTATGACTAGAGACCTAAAAACGATTTCTTAATTTTCACCCTCAAAAAGTAACATTTCACCTAAATGCAGGAAGATAACATGAAAAGACTGAGTGAGTAATACAAACCTAAACTTCACTAAATGGTTAATGACTAGAGTCTGGGCTTAATTAGTACTCTGCCTTATGTGAGAAGATAGTTTCTACATCATTTGTTTACATAAAAACATTCAGTTTCAATTGTTCCCCATATTCAGATGATCTTAATGTTTTAAAGGAATGTCTGGCACATAGAAATGAGAGTTTACAAGTGAAACCATGAGCTTTCCGCTCTGAAACTAGTACCAGGTGGAAAAAAAACCATTTATTACTGTGGTCAATTAAACAGAGTTTAGCTAAATTAATAGCACTTTAACCCTCACTCTCACCAATTTGATGATCCTAGAGGAAATAAAGCAGCTGTGGTCCTCTCGAAGTAGATAGCCTACTTTGTACTTTTTATCTAACATATATCCTTCAGCCAGCTGAGATGGAGGACTGATTTAATCCCTTTGGCGGCTTCTCTTGGAGTAAACTGTCCCTGAATATGCAAGGTGAAATATCTCGCTACAGAATCAAGGCCATACACTAGAGAATAGCTCTGTAGTCCATATGGCTTGTTGATACCTCTAAGGGAAAAACTAATTACCAAAAATGAAAAGTAGAAGTGTACTTAGAGTTGAGCCCAAAGCTAGGCACACTGGAAAAGACTTAGAATGTACTTAACAGAAGTTTTACTTCCTTACAAAATCTGCCCTCCTCACTCCCAAGCACATACTCTTGTCTCAGACAATTTTTGCAGTTATATTTTATGGGGGGAAAAAAAGCAAATGAACTCTTCAAAGCATACTTTCTATTCTGACCCCAACACTATAACAGAGGTAGATTTACCATGACACTAATGAGGCTTAAACTTCCGGGCACTTTCCCTACCTAAGAAAGATACATGGTCATATGCTTTTATAAAATCTGCAAAAGCTATTTTAATCATGATTGGTAAAGACCTCTGTCGCTTCCATTTGTATTCCCCTAGTATCGGGCATTGGAGCAGCTGTGGACTTGGGAATCTGGCTAAGGGGAATTGAGTTGGGGAGACATTCAACTTGGGCTAGTGAGATATAATTACGTGGCTTACAGTCAACTTTGAATATGGTTAAATTATTGCTAGCTGTTCTGCTGCAGGGATGGATTCTAGGAATTTCTCTACTGCCCATTGCTCCTCCTTACTGTCATGAGAGGAAAGGTGCAGAGCAAAAGGCTGCAGCACTAGATGAGAAATGGTGCCAGAAGGGTAAGACTGGTGGAGATAAATCATGGTTTGAAACATATGGAATCTGACATTCTGAACACCAGACATCTAAAGTGTAAGTAGATTCCTGTTTCAGGGACACCAAGTGAAAGTGGATGTTCTTGCTTATGAGGCATATTTGGTAATTCAGAGTGTAGAATTACAGATCCCTTGTCCAATAACATCCTTTGTCATACAGCTCCTATATAAAAATCAATACAAATCATTCTATAAGCAAGAAAACTGTAACAAAAACATTTTCAAATAATGCCATGATTAATGCATTAAGATGATAAATTTTAAATAGAATAAATAGACTCCTGAATTGCTTAACAACCTAGCTAATGAAGAAGAGTGAATCATATGAAGACAATGGAAAAATATTTAATATGTGGCTACTCTGACATAAAATTCTGGTGCTGATGAAGATGAGGACCACTTAAGTGAGGACACTGATGACAAATTAGTTAAGGAGAGTTATCAATTCAAAGGCTTTTTAAAATTTGTCACTGAATAAGAAAACTTGAAATGCCCTGAAATCTTATATTGTGGGTATGAAAGAAGCTTGATGAAGGTTTTCCTAAATGTATTAATAATCCAGAAAACTTACACACTCTAATAAGTTATAGAACAGAAAAAACTTTTATAAACTATCAGTAATTTTTTAGATGTTTGGTCAACAATGCCAGAGGAAAATTAAGTTATCTTTTAATTCACTCTACAGAAAATGAAATTATAAAACTGTTGATAATTGAAGATGTAAACAAAGAATATGCGGCCAAAAATCTGTAGAAGTATTAAAAAGCTATGTGAATCAGTTAATAATATAAATATATTATTTTTATGGATTTTGTGATAGATCTTTTTGTCAATTGTGAATTTTAACAAATGTGTAATTTGTTCTTATTTTTTTCTAAATAAATTTAGAAAATAAATATTTTCTAAATATCTTTTTTCTTTATTATTTATTCTAAATAAACATACACCTTAGGATCTAATGTTGTATTAGAATTATTGTTTTTCTTTAAAGGTGCTCCAAAATGTATACATTTCAGATACTCAAAAAACTTGAATCCTATATTCAAATCACTGTCACCTAAGTACTCATGGAAAATAAAAGTCATAAAGTATGGAATTCTTAAGAATCGTACCTCTCTTTAATGTCAAATTTAAGTAAATACAGTAGAAGAGTCTGTTTAGCATCTTCTTAGCATAATCTGCAAAAACAAATTAGGAAAGTAAGATCACAGATTTCTCCATTATTCTATGACTTGTTGACTTCTTTCAAGAGATTGATTCACTACACTAATATAGCAAAAATTTACTAAACAGCATAAATAATCCAAGAAAAGTTGTGTCCAAGAAGTTTGCAAATCTGTTCCAGCTGGAAAGAAAAATTCGATTTCTGAAATAGAGTAAGTGAGGGATACTGTGTTTTACAAGAGGCAGGGAGTTCAGGACTTTTCAAGAGGGAAACATGACTACCAGCAACAGTAACTAGAAAAATCTTGAGACATGCCGATATTGACTTATTCACACCCACCTGTTACAGAAATGGTTTAAGGTGCTTATAAGAACCTGCCATTATACAAGAGAGAATATAGTGAAAAATGGAGCAAAATAAAAAGAGAAAAAAGAACATGTAATAAGAAGCCAGAAAATGGGACTAAAAGGCATGAGCCACAAAATTTTCCCCACTGTTCTAAGAGGGCCTCAAATGCAGCTCTTAGTGTCTAGGTGAAGAGATAAATTTATTCAGACTGAGCTTTGGAGGAAGGATTGGGGTCTGGGTTGAATATAATTAAAATGAAACAACAATGAAGCAAACCTGAGAACAAGAGCTTTGCAACGTTTTTCCCACAGCAGCCCAAACAGAGACCCTCTCTCTGGTGCACAGATGAAGCACTGGGGGATGTGATCACTTTAACAGGCATCTTACTCTGATTAGGTCTTGGCAATTGTGCTGCACTATAAGTTATACCTTTTAAAGTCCAACTCAACAAAACCCTTAACACATGGGATGTCACACAGCTTCCATAATTCAGCCATAAAAACAGAAAAATAACACCAGCTAATTCAACATTGCATAAATAAAAAGGACAGCATCTGACATAATCTAAATTGTGTATTGAGCCTTGTGTATTGCTCTTTCAGAAACCCCTGTAATATTTTCATATTTAATTTATATTTTGTTTTTTGCATCAGAATATGTTAAGGACATAAAGAAAAAACTATATTTTTCAATATAATCTTAGGCTCCTGTTACTGCTATAAATCATAATAATCCTGTTATTCTGATGATAATACATCTATTCTGAACCTTTCAGAATTATTGGAGTACAACATCTAAGAAGTTTCTCTAAAATTCATGCTACTGATATACCAGATGCTAAGTAACAAGAGTATATTACCAATTATTTTTTATATCACTAGCACTGATATCCTGAATGATACACACAAGGATGGGATCTGTTCTCTTATTACAAGAGCAAACATATTCATTAAAGAATACTCTGAAAATACAGATCAGCAAAGAGAATAAAATTAGAGATTGTAAGGTACAACCAAGGCTGAAAACCCCCAGTTTGGGTGCCTCCCATCAGCCTATCCCTCATCAACTTTCTGACCATTTTGCTTAATCTCTGAACAGGAGGCTGTGGATAATACCTGTTGGCTCATAAGAAGGACACTGGAGCCATGGCAGATGACTACTGTCAATCCTGTATTTATATAATGCTTGTAAAGGAGTTTAAACACTCCTCACATACATTTTATTTTGATTTTTCTGCCCATCTTCACCTACATTTTTATGTGATAGGGAATCATGTACACTGTAACAGACTACTGACTAATCAGAGGCAACTACTACAAAAAAAAAAAAAAAGAGGTCTCTTTGCTTAACTACTTTTAATCCAGAGAATAATTTTTTTTATTAATGTAATTACAACAAAGCCATTCATAGCACATCTGATGTTCTTCAACTTGAGGGAACTCCTGTAGCTCCAGGTATACTTGACCTGACTAGTCCCTTGTGAGATAGGGAACCAAAAAGCTTAGAGAATGGGAGCGATTGTGGCACAGACTCCATAACTGACTTGCCTCTCTTGCTTCTGTACATATAGACTTTTTTTTTAAAGATTTTATTTATTTATTTGACAGAGAGAAATCACAAGTAGGCAGAGAGGCAAGCAGAGAGAGAGAGAGAGAGAGAGAGAGAGGAGGAAGCAGGCTCCCTGCCAAGCAGAGAGCCCGATGTGGGGCTTGATCCCAGGACCTTGAGATCATGACCTGAGCCGAAGGCAGAGGCTTAACCCATTGAGCCACCCAGGTGCCCCTCTACATATAGATTTAAGTGGGCATAGCACACCTAACATGAGTCCAACTTGTGCTCACATGGGATGGGAACATGTCTGGCCATGTCTGAATGGCTGCTGTGGGAATGGGCAAGGCTAATTACAAGACTGCTAAAGAATCTTTGGGGAAAGTTAATCATCCTAGAGCAGAGCCCACAGGAGGGACCAAGCATCGTCTTCATCTTCATCATCAATGAAGGAAGAGAAAAACTGATCAAGGCAGATGAACACAGAAACACAAGAGAGAAAAAGAGTTAAAGAAAGATAGTTAGAAGGACACATACAAAGAGAGCATGACTCAAAAAAAAGAAAAAAAGAAAAAGAGAAAGGAGAACAGAGATTAGCATATGGACATATGCACAGCACAAAAAAACAACCACAGGAACCAAACACCCAAAAATTAAAAAAAAAAAAAAAAAAAGGAAGAGAGAGAGAGGCATAATACAGAAACACCTTTTTAAGAAGTAATATACTTGTCTTGTAACCTTTCTTGAATGAAGTTGTTAAAGATGATCAGAAGAATTGCAATTGTGCAACTACAGTCACTTGTGGAGCCATGACATCTTTTACTGGTCCCCACACGCTGGGTGAAATTAACCTAATGGTTGATTCTGGTCCAATGTCCACTTCCATGCTTGACAATTAAAAATATTACATCTTCTGCTGCATCTCCTTTAAAAAAGAATGCTAGAAATAATAAATTACACATCCTCTGCAGTTCTTTGACATTTCACATATAGAAAAACCATGAAACAGATCCCCCTTTATACTGACTGACAGGCATTCCAAAACTGACACAGACTTATTTTTAATTTATTTAAATCAGTCTGGAAACTGTAATTTTAACTTGAAATTGGCAAAATCTCTTTTATTTCTTGAATAGAAAAACCTTACTTTTAATTCTAATGTGTGAATCCTTTTATAATCTGAATTTTTAAAAGGTGTCACCATGGGGTAATCTAAAGAGGATGTTAATATACTATCTTCCCTAAAAATATTTTAATGCTTTCCTACAATACTAAAAAGTTAACTTCTTCCATTTTTAGAATAGAGTAAATAGATCATATGAATATTCTGTGGTTTATTTATAAAACAATTATATTCAAGTCTTACCATAGAGTAGCAAAGTTTTCAATTCCTTTCAGTTTTTTTCCTTTGAAAAAAATATGTAGAGAAACCAACTGTAAAACCCTCTAATTATAAATCAAATCCAAGATGTTGCTGGACAATGAGATGCTTTATTAAATTTGATACATTTACTATATAAGAATTCTGTGAGGAAAAAAAAAGGGGGGTATCAAATTACTTTGGATCTAGGTCTCTGCATTATAACGTATGTCCCCAAAAGATGTCCTCTCACTATATCCGATGGCTATAAGCATACAGATCACCAAAAAGCAGCAATATCTTTTCCTGGTAAGACAAGTTTCAACTGACCTGCCCATGGTATTACAAATCCTCCTAGCAAAATAAGAAAAGTCCCAACCCCCATGTCTACATAGTATCATCTCCAAGCAGGTGAGATGGATGAAGCACCTGGACCAGCCCTACATCTGTGCTTGGCATGAGGTCCACACAGGATCAACCTTGGGAAGGCCATCTTCCCCTCATCCAGACAACTGTACTTGAACTATTCCGAGACTCCTTGTAGGGGTGAAACTTCTAGAAAAAAGAAAGCAAGAGAGAAAGAGAGAGAGAGAAGGTTTCAATATTGAAAGGAATATACAAACGATCAAATTCAGCTGCACCAATGCTGAGGGGAAGGATGGAGAAGTTAGAAAATAAGCAGCTTTGCAAAATGTTCTCTGGTATGACAAGAACTGACCAGAGGTGCCACTGCCCCTGACATATCATTGGTGAAGGCCACTCATTTTCTTACCAGGCATGGGTGTCTCTGCAATGAGGTGTTTGTGGTTGGTAAACAGTTCAGTGGAATCTTGTTCTATTGATCTTTCCTCTAAGTCTGATTCTGGGATGGTAGTACAGCCACCTAGTTGGAAAAAATATACACAGTATTTTAAGCAGTGTGTAGGAAAATCTGCCTCTCCACACGGCAACCGCAGCTTAAGAACATACCAATCATAAAGATAACAAATGATGTGAAAACAATCTTCGGGAGCAGACCAAAAAGAATAATTTTAAATGTCTCTCTTTGAACAAGATGGGATCGGGAGGGTGACAAACCAAAAGAGACTCTTAATGTCAAAAAACAAACCGAGGGGGTGGGAGGAGGGGTGTTGGGAGAGGGTGGTGGGGTTATATTATATGTTTAAATAAAAAAAATTTTTTTTTAATTTTAAAAAAATGTCTCTCTTTGGTGAAAACTACTGGGAATGAGTCATTGCCCCAAAGACATATTATACCAAGATCACTTAGCAACAACAGCAGTGGTGTTGTCTTTAAATTTATTCTTTTTGAATTTAGAAAGGACAAAACCTATAACATATGTGATATCTGTAATATAAGGACATCCCAGCAGGAATTCCCTCTAATACCAGAGCATCAGAAGCTATAAAAACCAAAGCACATCGCCCAACAGCTTTGAAACCTTTCTTGAGCAAAGAAGGTTGCTGGTGTCCTGAGATGGTGACTGTGGTGGTATTTCTCTGGACTTTGATTCTACCCCTGCGCCCAGCACCTCACAGTACATACACAAACACCTCATAATTCAACAGCAAAGCCATATACTGCATTGCGGAAGTTTCAATTCCAAGTTAAATCCACAGTGACTTGAGGATGAGCCAGAACTGCTGCACTTTTAAAATACTGGGGATAAGTCATTTGATTTTATTCACCAAAATCTTGTAGGGGAAACTAATGTGAGAATTTCTTAACTGTATCTGTAACTTGATTTGACTAATTTGTTATCATTTCCTGGAAATATACTGACATGCTGTATAATATACAAATTTTTTTTCCCCAAAGCCATTCTTCTTGTTAATGTAGTGTGATTTTTTTTTCTTTTCCTTATCTGAGGCTTCTCAGTCCAAAAGAGTCCAAAGCCTCTGTACTCAAGTTTGGCTTATGCATGAGGGGGTTTATAAGGAAAGACAGGGTATCGCAGCACTGATTTGTAGACCACATGATTCAAATGACAGGGAAGTGGCAAGATCCCACATCTGAAGGAGAATACACCTTACCATTCATTCCTCTGCATCAACTCTGAACAAAGAAATTGGTGAGAAGGGAAACTTGAGAGAAAAGCATCTCCACATTCATCAAATAAGAATTAGAGGTAGTGGTAGGAAAAGTAAAAATGAAAGAAGATAGGATCGGGAGGAAGACAAACCAAAAGAGACTCTTAATGTCATAAAACAAACTGAGGGGGGTGGGGGGAAGAGGGGTTGGGAGAGGGTGGTGGGGTGGGGTTACATTATATGTTTAAATAAAGCTTAAATAAAGTTAAAAAAAAAAAAAGAATTAGAGGTAGTCTCAGAGGTTCCCCAGCAGGATATGTTAGAATTCTCCAACAGTGCAATGGAACTTGCCTGCTGTATCTGAAAATGGCAAGGGTCTCATCCAGAAACAGGACCAGGCTTATTTTTCATTTCTTTTTTTTTTTTTTAAGATTTTATTTACTTATTTGACAGACAGAGATCACAAGTAGGCAGAGAGGCAGGCAGAGAGAGAGGAAGGGAAGCAGGCTCCTTGCCAAGCAGAGAGCCCGATGTGGGGCTCAATCCCAGGACCCTGGGATTATGACCTGAGCCGAAGGCAGAGGCTTTAACCCACTGAGCCACCCAGGCGCCCCTATTTTTAATTTCTTTCCAAAGCCTGTATATCATGGTAACAATGATTATTACTGAGTACTTTCTAAATGCTAGAAACCTTGTCCGTATTATCTCATCTTGTTTCTAGAAACCATGAAATAGATATTATTCTCATCTTACAGATAAGAAGACAGATCTTATGAGATGCGGTGGAGACCTACTTGCCAAGGTCACACAGCTCCTAAGGAGTCAGGAATAAGGCCCAACTCATAGCCAAGCCTGACAACTCCCAAAGCACGTGTCACCTGACCACTTACCTTATGGCTCCTCAGTTGCAGCATTAGTCAAAGAGGTACTGTGGATGCAGGTCTCAGGTGTCAGCAGGTTTTATTCCACCTGGCAATCCACTGAGTGTGATGGCAAGGAGCACTGCTTAGAGTACTGTGAGGCCAGCGCAGGCTCTGAGGTGCTGGGGCCTTGGAGAAGCCCAAGAGATAGAACGCTTCTCCTCTTGACCCCTCACCCAATTGAGATAAAAAGTAGGACATGTGGGGTGAGGGAGAAGTACTTCTAAGACCAATGATAGGGAAGAACAGAAAGAAGGGGTGTGCTCCTTGCACAGAATCTGAACTCAAGGAAAAAAAAAAAAAAGGACTAAGAATGGCTTGGTTTCTCATTGCACACTCACAAATCAGGTTAAGGCATCCCTGAGGCAGGGGGAGGGAGGAAGCTATCTTCACACACAAGGAAAGCTCAGTATACCCAGCCAACAAATGGGAAGACTGCAGTGATCAGTTAGTGGTGTCTGCCACATTTGTGGAGAGAGGCAGGTCTCCACTGATTAAGTAGTGTCCACCTTTTTTATTCCAGCTGACTCAATACTGACACAAGACAGAGGATAAAGACTTAAAAGTACTTCCTAGTTCTTTAATCACACAGACATGAAAGGACAAGTCAGTCATTACAGACTATGAACAATTTATGTTATTTCTTCTTGGCACAAAATTTTTTTTCTTTGTCCTTAGTACAATGAAATTTTTAAAAAAATCTCTTAAATCCCGCTGCAGGGCTGAGCAGTCACTTGCCCTGGGAATCCCACCCACCTTTTTTGCGATGTCTCCATGTAGTCAGACTGAACAACCATATGCCTAGAGTTTCTGCCCTCCCAGTTTGGAAGAAAGAATAAAGTATGGGATCTGACATCCTGACCAATGGAAAATGGGAGAAGGGAAAAAGCTGGGCAGAGAATTTCCCTCCTGCTTCTCCTTAGGTAGACTGTGAATTATTACTTTTCTTTTACCAACCTCCAGGAAAGTACTGTATGCTGGGTCGATGTACCTGCTGGGTCTCTTCATGGCTCTTTGAGACAAGTGGTCACAAGCACAGGATGAAGCACTTTATATTACATCACATATTTCCTTCACTCCCTTACCTTTTTCCTCATCCTTCCTTCTCTGAGTTTGCCAAATAAACCAGCATTTTAATCCTTGCCTCAGGCTCTGCTTTATTGCAAAAATCATTGATACTGGAAATAGTTCTAAAAAAAACAGGCCCTCAACACAGAATTTGGAGGTCAGATTGCCTACCTATGTGTAAGAAATAGGGGCTCCATGGGTGGGAGCAAACAGGATGGGCATAACGCTGTTATGTAATTATGTAAGCTTTCATCCATGGCTAACTGGAATGAAGTGCATGTAGACGTCAAGACTGGCAGATTAAATAGCTGTGGGGTGGAAATATTTATAATTATAAGCACTCCAGAATAGGGCAACTGCTTCTGATGACCAGATATGTTGGGAAAAAAAGAAAATGGCAAGCTTGGTGAAGTTAATAGGCAATGAAAGGCACATCCTTAAAGTCAAAAGTCACTTAGGCTTTGCTAGTTCAAGTGAGATCATTGGACCCCACAGCACTGGATATCACCAGGGAGTTTGTTAGAAATGTGGAATCCTAGTCCTTGCCCCATAGCTACTAGATCTGAATCTGCCAAGAAGGACAGATGAGTATAACTGATGAGATTTTTGCTAGGAAAAAAATACTTGTTTGTTAAAAATGTCAGAATAAACAGTAAAACAAAAATAAAATATAAAACTTCCAGACTATCAGAGACCCTCTAAAGCCCATCCATGGAAGTGGAGCCTGAGTTCCACAGACACCCGATGAAGTACCCTTGGCTTAGAGCCTGTATCATCAACGGATAAGAAGAAGAAAAACCACAGCTCGATGAAATCATCCAAACACACATTGTGTGTGCAGAACATAAGAGCTAATAGGCAAAAACAAGTGAGAGCCAGGGACCTCCTGATCTGGAAATCATAGTACTATGGACTTAGTGTATTCTGGGCACCTGGCTATGAATTCTCAGTGCATTAGCTTACTCAATCCTCAGGCAACCCTATCAAGAAGGGTTTATTGGCCCCATTTTACAATTACAAAAGTATTGATATTAACTTGCGTTTTTTTCTTCAGCTTCCTCTTCCATATGCCTCTTCCCCCCTAATTTCTCCAGGCCATTTTGTGCTTCCTTGCCTTAGAAATTTGTACAAAAAACCTCTTTTCTAGCCTTAGTTTTCCCAAAGCCTGAGCTCATGGAAGATATCAAAGTGTCTCTGGGGAAAGATTTTCCCTAGTGGTAATTCAGAGGGGTAAAGAGAGCCTGGGTGGACCACCCCAGGGGAGCAAGATATCAAGTGATGGGGATGCAGGCACAAGGAGGGCTAGGCATCAGGAGCCCCAACCTCAGCAAGGACTTGCTCACCCACCAAGCCTCTGCTGTGGGCTTAGGCAAAGAGGCTGTGGACAGTACTGCACCCTCATTTTTTTAGCTCCATGGAGACAGGAGCCAGGGGTGGGCAATAATAACTGAAACTGAATTTCCCACCTTCTTGTTCATAAAGAAAAAAATTTTGACATTTTTTGCATCCCTGACTTAGCTTTGCAAGACTAAGTGTCAGGCCTGCTAGAAAGCCTCAATTTATTAAATGTAAACCTAGAAATTACCTCATTTGCCAGAGGTCACACAGCAAGTCTATATGAACTGTAGTCCAGCTCTTCCCATGGCAACCAAGCTTCTCAAAAAGAGCAATTTTTAAAATTTCTAATCTATCTAAACTAATACTTTTATAAAATGTTCATAGCAATAAAAGGAATTACTAGAAAAATGAAATAAAAATATAACACCCCCGGGACGCCTAGGTGGCTCAGTCGGTTGAGCGGCTGCTTTCAGCTCGGGTCATGATCCCAGCGTCCTGGGATCGAGTCCCACATCGGGCTCCTTGCTCTGCGGGGAGCCTGCTTCTCCCTCTGCCTCTGCCTGCCTGTCTGTCTGCCTGTGCTCGCTCTCTCTCTCTAACAAATAAATAAATAAAATCTTAAAAAAATATATATATATAACACCCCTCATCTATTAGTAGTAGATTTAATCTTTGTAAAAGTACTCTGTCAATTGCTAAAAGTTTCTAAACACTTATTCTCAATTTCAGATTCACAAAAAAGTCTACAGGCAGATGTCAGCCTTCCGGCCACACTTTGTTTTGTTTGTTTGTTTTAAAGATTTTATTTATTTATTTGACAGAGATCACAGGTAGGCAGAGAAGCAGGCAGAGAGAGAGGAGGAAGCAGGCTCCCTGCTGGGCAGAGAGCCCACTGGGTCTCCATCCCAGGACCCTGGAATCCTGACCCGAGCCTAAGGCAGAGGCTTTAACCCACTGAGCCACCCAGGCGCCCCTTCTGGCCACACTTTGAACAGCAGTGACACAAGATAGAGTCTACCTTAATTAATACAATATACAGAATTAGAGTTTAGGAATAATAATTCAGCAAACTCCTAATTATCTAAAGTTCAGATAGCCAGCAAACTTATTTTGGCAACAACAGGGGCTTCTCACGACTTACTTATGTGATCTCTGTTCCATTCAAATATCTGGCTGGCAGCTCCCTCACTGCAGTGTCCAGAACAGCCCCCACCTCCCTGGCAGGGAGATGTCCATGTTCTCCAATACCTGTTGCTGCCACAAAAATGGGGATCCACTTGCATTTCTGTGCTCTTTTATAAGAGGAGATCCATTAAGGGAAACTGAGATCGGGAGTTGGAACTCTGGGTACACTGTCATAAGAGAACAATGTTGTAAGTGGTAGCTAACCCCTGCAGGTAACTCTGCAGGTAAAATTGTAAAATGTGAAGCATGTATCATGAATTGTGAATTATCAGTATAGGAGCATTTGGAACAAGGTAGTCTATAAATTGGAAACTACAGCAATTATGTTTAGAAATATCTTTTTTTTAAGATTTTATTTATTTAAATATATTTTTTAATTTATTTGACAGACAGAGATCACAAGTAGGCAGAGAGGCAGGCAGAGAGAGAGGAGGAGACAGGCTCCCCGCGGAGCAGAGAGCCCGATGCGGGGCTCGATCCCAGGACCCTGGGACCATGACCTGAGCTGAAGGCAGAGGCCCCAACCCACTGAGCCACCCAGGCGCCCCTAGAAAGATCTTTTTGAGGCAGTTTACTACACTGCCTATTCCTCTGAATTGTTACCAAATTATGTAGAAGCTCATTTGTGTTAACCATGCCTAGCTGTAAAAATTTGTTTTCTTGCAAGTTAATAACCCATTAATACATATAGCAATCCTCATGTAGCCGGGAAATTACTTAAGTAAAAAAACCTTACCTAGAATTCTGAATAAGAGTTCACTCTAAATTTACAAAGGTAATGCAACTCTAGCATTTTTAGGGAGTCCAAACTATCCTCAAACCTGTCTCTGCATTTAAAAGCAAACTACAAAATGGTTGAACTTCCTCCTTAACCGGGTGGAACATATTTTCTCAACAAGAGAATTACACTAGAATTGTCTACCCACTGTCAGAAAAACAAACAAATAAAAATAACAATAAAAAAGAGCTCAGATCCTCTCCCTACGTTGCTACTGTGGCATTAACTATTAAGTTATAGAATTCAAAAGGCAAGATAGGAGGCCAGGCAGAAACAAATGTGACTGTCCTCTGGAATACTAGATAGAGATCAAAAATCAGAATGCAAAGTAAACATTGATAGGCCAATAAATATGTAACCAGCTAGCTGGCAAGAGACAAAAGTGAACCCCTAATCTGTAGTGTCTGTCTGTGCTTGTCCATGGTGTAAATACTCCCACCATGGCCAGTTTCAAGCAAGCAATGTGATATCGCTGACTAAGCCTGGCAGAGCTGCACACAGTTAGTACTTTCACTGTAGATTCTGTAGACAATAACCACCCCAAGAGCATAGAGTAAAATGTAGTAAAATAGAAAAGAGTTTTGAGGTATATTATCTTTGTTCCTGATACAATGTATTTGATTATAAATATACATAATTTAGTTTTTAATAATGGCTGAATTTATCAACTAGCTCACAGAATTCCTAAAAATTCAGCAGTTGAGTCTCATGAGCTGGTGAGAGCCATCTCCAGCACTGAACGTGGGCATGGTGTAGGGGGTTTAATGTTATGTTTTGAATCCTCAATTCATACTGTGGCACTGCATTTATGAGCCAACCAATCCTCTGGAGCAAGTTATTTCAATTAAACAAGCTTCAGTTTCCTTATCTGTAAAAGAGAGACTACAGCATCCCTCCTTCATAAGAGAGAAATTGATGTGTGCATGAGAAACACTAAGTGTTGACTGTATTTTCAGATAAAAGTTAAGAACACTAAAAGAAGAGTAAATAGGCCAAGATAAAGGTCCCTAAGGTGGGAGTCTGAAAGGGTAGGGTTCACACAGGCTGAAGCACCTATGGGCCAAGACACAGCTCTTCAGCAAGAAAAGAAAGTGCCCAGAAACCTTAAACATGTGGCCACCTCTGAAATGGACTATTCTTTTACTCATGCCCTATCTTACACCTTTCTACTTGATCAGCTGAATTCTAATATTTGATCCTATCCCAATATGAATCCTGGTGGCTCAGCTTACCTGCCTCACCCTCTACCTTAAATCAAATAGTCTAAACCAGGGGTTGACCAGATATCTGATCTCTGGTGCAACCACTCGATTTTGCCATTGTCCTGCAAATGCAACCAAAAATAATATGTAAACATGATGAGCATTGGTTGTATCCCAATAAAACTTTATTTACTAGAACGGGTAGTAGGCCAGAGTTAGCCCATAAACCATAAATAGTTTGCCAATCCCTGGGCTAATCCAAGGCTCACAGAAAGTCACTCTTCATATAGTATCCTAACTCTAAAGGATCCTAGAGGCATTTAACACTGTTAGATCACCTTATAGTATTACTATAACTAGAAGGAGGAGGACGAGAAAGTGGAAGAGGAAGAAGATGAGGAGGAGAGAAAGGAGGAGGAAGGAAAAAAGAGGAGAAGAAGAAGTAGTAGTATTAGCAATAGTAGTACTAGTTTAAAAGCATATTGTTGGGGCACCTGGGTGGCTCTGTCAGTTAAGCATCTGTCTTTGGCTCAGGTCATGATTCATCATCCCAGGGTCCTGGAATCAAGGCCTGCATCGGACTCCCTGCTCAGTGGGGAGTCTGCTTCTCCCTCTGCCCCTCCCTTCTACTTCCTGCTTCTGTGCACTCACTCTCTCTCTCTCTCTTAAATAAATAAATAAATAAATAGTGAAACAGAGAAATTGGGGAAAAGAAGCATATTGTTTATCCCATTGCTATAATATTTTTGGTTGGGGCAGTGATAAACTTTTTTTAATAGACTACTTTTCAAAACCATTTTAGATGTTCACAAAAATTTAGCAGATAGTACAGTGAATTCTTACATATCTTCTGTACAGTTTCTCCTATTGTAATACCTTGCATCAGTATAGTACATTTGTTATGATCAATGAACCAATATTAATACATTATTATTAACCAAAGTCCATAGTTTATTCAAATTTCCTTAGTTTTTACCTAATATCTTTCTTCTGTAAGATCCCATCTAGGATACCACATGATGTTAGTTGTCGTATACCCTCCAACTCCTCACAGCTCCTCAGACTTCCACTTGTTTTTGATGGCTTTGACAGTTTTGAGGAGTATTGGTCAAGTATATTGCATAATGCCCTTCTACTGGAATTTATCTGATATTTTTCTCATGACTAGACTGGGGAAAATTTTTTTTTAATTTTTATATTAGCTTTAATCTGTCAAGGTTTTGCCCCTACACATGTTCTTTCATTTTTCCTGTCTCTTATTGGCTCATTCCAAACATAAGGTTTGACAATGGGCGATTCCCTGGTAGACTGGGGAAAATTTTTATAGGAGGTTTTTCTTTTTATAAGTTCTTACGGTTTCCAATATTTTAGAATTGTCTCCAGGGGGTTATCTTTCCTTTTATCAAAAGTGAAGCTGGGGTGCCTGGGTGGCTCAGTGGGTTAAAGCCTCTGCCTTCGGCTCAGGTCATGATCTCAGGGTCCTGGGATCGAGCCCCGCATCAGGCTCTCTGCTCCTTGGGGAGCCTGCTTCCTCCTCTCTCTCTGCCTGCCTCTCTGCCTACTTGTGATCTCTCTCTGTCAAATAAATAAATAAAATCTTTTTTTTAAAAAAAAAGTGAAGCTAAGTGGGCAGTGATTGGAGCCACTGTAGGGGAAGGAGGCAGTAAGACTTGACCTAGACTGTGAAACTCACAGTAGCGCACCAGGCTGGGCCTGGTGGCAGGACTTAGGCCAAGTTATCAGCTGCCCCATCTGTAAAAAGAGGGCCTCAAAGAGGACTATCGGGAGGATTATATGAGACCATGTGTACCCAGTTACAGTGCTTAGCACACAGTACATTTTATCATCTCTGCCCTCTTAATTTTTGGGCAAGATGTACTTTCTGCACCATTTTTGTGGAATCAAAGAACTTCAGTTTTCACTTCAACTGCCTTCATTTAGTAGATATCAAAACAGAGGCTCAGAGAAGGTAGCTCATGCTGCTGATATCCCATAGTTCTGATTCTCTTGCTTTCTAAACCACTAGAGCTTTTTCAAGAACACCTCCTTTTCCAGAAAGACCTCAATGGGTTTGTTTGTGAGTTGGCTGCCCTAACTAGTACTTCCTTTCAATGATACAGAAAATCCAGCAGGTTGGCAAGCTGTTCTTTGGGTGTATTTTAGGACTTTGCTGATTTATTTTCTTGCAATGGTGACCTTTGTAGTCAATTGAGTGTATGGGTGAGAACGTTCCATTTCCTTCAGGGAGGAAAAATCTTTTCTTCTCTTTTCTTCATATACATGAGAGGAATCAAACAAGGTGACCTGAGAATCACAAATGACCCCAGACCCTGCTCTGACTTGACAGCCAAAGAATCATCTATTCACGTGGCTTGAACTGCCATTTAGAATTAAAAACAGCAGAAACCTCACAAATATACACCAGTGATATTCTTCATTTAATCAAGATTTAGTTGATGGATAGAGTATTTTTTTGAGGTTAACATTCAGATTTCATTTAAAAGGTTTGCAATTCATGTGAAGAGTGGGAATGGGTGCTTCAAAAAGAATACTTCAATATCTTAAATATGAAGGGCTTCCCAAAGAGACTATGAGAAGTGGTTTACAAATTTCTCTATAAATATAGCCACTGGGAAATGTTTTAGTCTCCCCCTACCTTACATGTGTGAATGTGAACACACACAAGCACACAGGCATACAGATATGTATAGGAATTTTTCTGATAATTCTCCTTTACTGTGTTCATTTTCCCAATTGTTTTTAAATATATTTTTTTCTAACCCAAGGACACCACAGCTTAAAAAGCCAAGTATCCTACTGTACATTTGTATAGTGATTTTATCTGAGTATTTAGAAACTTTTCAGCAAAATGGACCAGTGGAAGAAAGGATGTAGGTAGAAGAGACAGGAGACAGAGGATGAAAAGGAAAGGTGAAGAGAAAGGATGAATCACCAATGTAGGCTATGATTCTGTGTACATACTGCTGCTATGTAAGATATTTGGGGCAACTTGCTGAAGGTGTAGATGATCAAATATTCAAGCATAAAAATACATTAGCAGTTAGGAAAATGCAATGCAGAATAAGAGGTATAGCTAGGAGAGTTGTGGATAAAACACAGATTAAAGACCTACACCAGGGATACAGTGGAAATAAAAAGCAAAGGCTCTGGAGGAAAAGTAGGGGTGCACTTCCCTAATCAATCCTCCACCAATCTCTCTTCTTCTAAATTGGACTTCAGATCAAAGTGTCTGGTCTGTCCCATACTTGAACTTGACATTTCCTTAAGAGCACATCATAAGTGGTAAGATTATGCTTGTTGGAAATTTTATGACTAATGACTGGTGTGTGTGTGTGTGTGTGTGTGTGTGTGTGTGTGTGTGTCTGTGTGTCTGTGTGTGCACACATGTGTGTGCACCCACACATGTATAACTCTGTTTTGTACTTGAAAGTGACTTTAGAGAACCAACATTTCCGTGAAATTGGGTTTAGAAAGCTATTTACTGAGCAGAAGTGTTCCAGGAAAAAAAGAAAAAATATATATATATATTCATGATTGTTAATAAATACAATGGGCACAGACCTCATCAAAACACATCTTGGAAATAAAGCTCTTGCAAATGTACCATATTGCTTAATATGTTTCTACCACAGCATGGTAAATCAGGTTGATATCATATGACGACACTGCTACTCTAATGGAGGAACTGGAGGACTTAAGTCTGTGTCTTACTCATCTCCACCTCCAGCTGCCCTTTACTTTGTTGTTATGTGGAAGCACCCCACCCTTAACCTGGCTCAATTTTACAGTTTCAAAATTCAGCAAAGCAGAAGAAAATGTTTTTCTGTCCAGTTCTAGGTGTCTAGTTCCGACATATAATATTTGCTTTCCTGTGTTCTGTTTCAGTCCATACTATAACTTTTCTTTTTCCCTGTATTTGCAGATGCCATGCTGACCATGTCGACAGTAACAGAGATAACAAAGGCTAGCAAAGAGAGGCAGGTGCAGGTCACTGTAATGCGTGTCCAACATGACAACCTGTGGAATGTTTGGGAATCCAATTCTGCTGCTTAATAATAAGCTTTGATTCCCCCCCCCCCACACACACACACAGGGAGAACTTAAAATGTGTTCAAGACTATGAATGTACCTATGTTTGAAAATATTTCCATTTCACACCTCACAGCAGAGACCAAGTGTGTGAATAAAAGGGAGGCTAATATATTTTAAGAGGTCTATCATGTGTCTCAACAAGTTTTAAAATCCCCATAAAGACTAAATACTAAGTCCCTTGGGGTGTAAGGGCTCCAGTCAGAGTCTGGATTTAAGAGAGCAGGGTGCTCCTAGCATTAAGAGGTTTCCATAACTTGAATAATAATAGGTGTCTAAGTATTCTTTTAGCTAGACCACCATTTAGAATTTAGGTCCACTTGGTACAGAGGATTAAGAAACATGGAAACATAGCTATTTTCATCCATTGAAAATTACATAAACAGAATGTACCAAGCAGAAAAAAGAGTCCTATTTACAAAAAGCAAGTGCAGTCCATAAATCCTGCAGATTGGAATAGATCCAGGTTAAGAATTTCTCCAGATGTCAGTCTGTAAACAGGGCTTCATAAAGTGCATTCCCCTAATTAATTGTTGGCAAGAGTGATCTTTACACTATGTTAGTGCATTATGACCCTTTATTGTATGTAGGTGAATTGTTGTCTGGCCCTATAGATCATTAATCAGTTATGACACGAGTCAGGAGAAAGAAGCGAGGGTCAGCACAACTTCTGATATGGAGAGAAAGTACCATGAAATTATTGCTCAGGAACTCAGAACTTTGCTCACTGAAGGAAATGAGAACTCTTCCTATTTATTTGCATTACATCTGTTTTTCTAACACATTTAGTTCTTAACCTGGAGCACTTGGAAAGACACACACCCAGTAAGAACATAAACATGGAACTTAAAAGTAAAAAGAAAGAAAGAAAGAAACCTACTCACTATTTTGTTAAAGTCTCCAATCACAATGTTTTCCCACATATTAACAAGGCCATTAAATCCTCCAAACAGGAATACAAAAGTATTACCAGGCCATTGTGAGAAGGTGGGGAAGAAGAGAAAGTTTATATTTGCTTTTCTTTGCCAGCTGATCAGTGTCTGGAGCAGTCTGCAACGAAATGCAAGGTCTATTGTCTTTCAACTAGATCTTTTCTATACTGATAAGTACAGTATTTTCTTTTTCAAAAAGAAGGTGACTGTGGTTTTTAATTTCCATTTTGTTTCTAAATCTTAAGGAAATCCAATGTGCAACTGGAAAGAGACAAGATTTTAAGACATTTCCATTTCAAATACTTTCCTCTCCTAACTCCCACTTCAGAGACCAACTCTCTCTCAAAAGTACACACGTACAAATAAAACATTATAGCCACAGTTGAGAAAGAAAGGAAGCCAATAGTTCTGCAATAATAATTTCTTTCAAAAAATGAAATGAAATAGTAAGAGCATAACTCGACTTTGCCGGGACACCACATAATAAGAGAGCCAGTGTTCCTCTCAGCTTCCCTCTTGCATCAAGTGGCTATTAATTCCCCAATGATCCTGACAACATTTCTTCAACTTGAGTTTGTTTCACAACCCAATTAAAAGCCATAATCTTGACCAAATTGCGTTGTTTTTAATAATGACAGAGTCTAGGTGATGATTACAGAACAAAGAGTTCAGTTAGGTTACTCTGGTTACAAACAGGTTCAGAGAAAAAAGAACACAATGGCTCTGGAGAGTGCCTGCACCATCATATCTTCAAATACAATGAGGAGCCTGAATAAACACTCAGGAGTCATTCTAAAGCAAATTTTTTGTCTAGAGATACATTTCTAAAATAGCCCATTAAACAACGTTGTATCTTGCAGAAAAGGGAAATGTACACAGGATGATAAGTTAGCCCACCGATCACAGAGAGGGATATCCTGAAAAGGGGCACTGCATGGCAAGTATCACCATAACTTGAACCAAGTCATATAAATCTGGGCCTTAGTTTCCTTTTCCCAGAAATGCAGAAATTTAGCATTTATCTTGTGAGAGAGAAAGATTAAGCTAGTTAATACCTGTAGTATAGTTATCACAGAGCCTGGCACACAGCTAACTCCCAATAAATGTTAGCTACTATTTTCAATGATTAACCCCCAATATACATTAGTCATTACAATTACAGCCAATCACACATGAAACTGCAAGACAGGAGGATAGCACAATTCATACTGTACACTCCAAAAAATGCTCAAGTGAAAACTGAGGCTGGGGTAAGCAGACGAGTGGTGGAATGTCTCCACCTAGACCAAGTGGTCAAAACCCAATTGTCAATGATGCATTAAAATAATTCACTTGAAAATAGTGCATTCCTTTTAAGATGAAATTCCTTTTAAGATGAAATCAAATAATATTAACACTGGGTGTTAACCACACTGGAATGAAACTAAAACAAATATAATAAGTAAACAAAATTTTAAAAAATTGTAAAAAGATGAAATCACTGAGAAGTTATTGTCAAAGATGACCACCCCTCTTGAGATCACAAAAGGAATTTTTTTAAAAGGCTCACAGGATGGTGATGATGATGATGATGACGATGATGGGTGCATCATCACATTCATTGTTTTCTATTTACCAGCAGTGCCATTACTACTGAGAAATGCAAACCCACAAAACACTATGACATAAATGGAAGAAACATTAAGATAAAATGGTAAAAGAGTGGTAGGTTTGCTTTCTCATGGGAAATTAAAATGGCCAGCAAATGAACCTTAAAATAGGAAGTCTGCTGACCTAGTGTTACTAAACATAGGAGGCAGCCAAGGAGCAAGGAAATAAAGCAATGTATTTAAATGTATGCCTTGAAGGAAGCAAATACCAATTATTTTTATATGACTTTAATTCTCCTAGTGAATACTTTATAGGTGTTGGCAAGTCCTTCTGGAAAAGGGTTTATTAATAAAGGATTTAGTGGCAACTGCTCACCACCAGTGCTCTAAGAAATAACACTTACAAAGAGTCATTTAGTGCATACTTCATCTCTAAAGATACAGAAACTTTAAGATACTTAAAACACAGCAAAGTATTACATTCACATACACAGTCCTTTCTATTTCAGTTTCCAGATGATTCTCTAGCCTACATGGTAAACAAATAAGCTTCAAACACATAGGGGTAAGGAAAGAGAACTTTTTTCTCTTATGCCAAGAGTAGGTACTTAATATATACTATTATATGGATATAATATATACTATTATATCACTATTATATTCAAAAAAGAATTCATGAAACTTGAAGAAACACACAGGAAATGGTCCTTTTAAAAGTTATCTTTGAAGAATGCTCTACCACATGATTCCAGGATTGCAGCTGGCGACAAGCCACTAATGTAAGGTAGCCAATCTGGGAAAATGCCCAATCAGGTCCTGTATTCTATCTTGATTCTCAAAGGGCTTAATCCATCCACTCTAACCAATTCTCATATCATGTGAAATGAAATCTCCCTGGCTAACATCTTGCTCTGAAAATTCTCCAGTTGCTTCAAGAGCATAAACTCTCATGTTAGACTGTCAGAATTTTAATCCCAGCCCCACCATTATTAATTGTTGTTTTCTTAAAACTAGGTACTTGATTATTTTCCTGCCTCAAATCCCTTATTTGTAAAATGTGGATAATAACTGTTCCTAGCTCATAGGGTAATTGTAAAGGTTAAATGAGTTAATTTATGTAAAGCACTTCAAATAGTGCTTGGCTCACAGTAAGTGATATACAAGTATTATAATACTACTACTATTATTACCATCATCATCTTTGCCTTATATTGCCAAAATTACCTCACCTAAGCCTGAGATTCTCATTGTAATGAAAGGAGATTAGCCAATTTCAAGGTGGAAAGCAGCAACTATTGCTGTCTGACCTCCAGAAAAATGAACTGTTGTGTTGGGTCAAGGAAAACCTTAATTGGTCATCTGGTCTGGCAAAACAAAACAAAATAAAACAAAAGTGACCAGTAGGAAATACCAGCTTGGTAAAGAAATAACAAAGATTAGAGTCTAGATAAATAATCATGGACAACAAAAAAGATCAAATCAGGACCACACTTTCCTGCATCTTCCTCCATTTCTTTGCTCCTCTTGAGGGTAAAACTTCTCCAACGAGTTGTTTGTATTTGTTGTTTTCAATTCTTTTCTTTTCTTTTTTGTTGTATATGAATCCCAGTCTAGCCTTTGCCTCTACCATTCAAGTTGCTTCTATCAGGATCACTATGACCCCCAAGTTACTAAATCTACTGGACAATTCTCAGCCCTCAACTTACTTGCCCCCTGAGCAGCATTTGACTCAGCTAATAACTCTATCTTCTCTGAACCTCCTTTTTCATGTGACTTCTAGGATACCACATATGACTGATTCTCCCCTCACCTCACTACATACTCCTTCTCAATACCTTTTGCTGGTTCCCCCCTCTTCTCCCAAACCTCCTACAAATTAGAAGATGCAGCACTCAGCTTTTGATCCTCATCTCTTTTTAAAACACTCCCTTGATGATCTTATCCAGCTTCTTGGCTTTAAATAACACTTTCATGCTAAAAAACTGTAGGGAGCAGTAAGCCCAAGACCATTCTGAGCTTTGCTACCGTGGGATCTGCATACTAAAGCAACTTTACTAAGGTCGCCCTGACCGCAATATCTGTGCTAAACAAGATGCCCCACTGTGGTATCTCGTGTCCTGGAACATTTGCGAGATATGCGTTCCGAAATCATCAAGTTCCTTCACTTGTGACTCCGGCTAACTGCCAACAGAAAGTCACTCCCTTCTGCCGCCTGACCTTTTCTGCCTATATATATACCCCCGCAGCTTGACAAATAAACGAGACTTGATCAGAGTCCTGTCTTGTCTTCATCTCTCGTGTCTCTTGTCCTTTCATTCTCACTCCCCCTCTAGGGTCTCCGTTGACTACCTGCGGGTCGGGTCAAGTGGCGCCCAACATGGGGCTCAGAGAACGGGGGAACCAGTGAAGAACGCTGTTCGGAGCAGCTGCCATAATCAAGAAGAAAAAAGGAGGAAACGGTGCGGTAACCTGCCGTCACGTCTGAACCTCGGTAAGGTGAACAGCGATTATGGGACAAGAAATTAGCCACCATGAACTGTTTGCGGAAGGTTTGAAAAAGGCTTTAAAGGCACGAGGGGTAAAGGTTACGACCAAACAACTGCTAAACTTTTTTGACTATGTTAAGACTGTCTGTCCTTGATTTCCTGTTGAGGGAACTATAGATGAGAAGAAACAAATCTATGGGGCAATCAGCTTTGTTCCAGCAAGCAACAATCCATTTCAGACCTCTTCCGAGCCACCACGGGGAGTGCCGGATAGGACCTCAGTTCCACCACCCACACAGTATTAACCCCAGAAATGGGACTCCAAGCACTCCCAACAGGAATATTTGGGCGCCTACCAAAAAATACCTTTGGGCTCATTGTAGGTAGGAATAGCACTACCATGAATGGCCTCTTAGTGTATACCCTGGAGTTATTGACAACGACTATACTGGAGAAATAAAAGTCATGGTGTCTTCTCCAAAAGTCATAAATACTATTCCCACAAGCCAACAATTTGCTCAATTGTTACTCCTTCCCCTTCTCTCCACGTCCAAAAAGGCGACTCATGGCACCAGGGGAAACCAAGGCTTTGGGTCCTCTGATGTCTATTGGTCTGAGGTACTTTCTTTTTTTTTTTTTTTTAAAGATTTTATTTATTTATTTGACAGACAGAGATCACAAGTAGGCAGAGAAGCAGGCAGAGAGAGAGGAGGAAGCAGGCTCCCCGCGGAGCAGAGAGCCCGACGTGGGGCTCAATCCCAGGACCCTGAGATCATGACCCGAGCCGAAGGCAGCAGCTTAATCCACTGAGCCACCCAGGCGCCCCGGTCTGAGGTACTTTCAACACAAAAACCTCTCATGACCCTATGATTGGATGAAAAGAGATTCTCTGGCTTAGTGGATACTGGAGCAAATGTAACAATAATTAAGGGAGAGGACTGGCCTCAAACCTGGCCGTTAGAAGATACCCTCACTCATCTTAAGGGCATTGGACAGAGTCAAAATCAAAAACGAAGCTCTAAAATACTGACCTGGAGGGATCATAAAGGCCACCATGGTTGTATCCAACCTTATGTTATTACGGGACTACCCATTAACTTGTGGGGACGAGATCTCCTTTCCCAATTAGGTATGATTATTTGCAGCCCTAATGAAATCGTAACTATGCAAATGTTCAAAAACGCATACATTCCAGGCAAGGGCTTAGGAAAAAATGCAACAGGGCTTCTACAGCCCATAGAGACACGTCCTTGGCCCTCTCGCGCTGGAATAGGTCATTTTCCTTAGGGGTCATTGATGCTCCTGCAGGCCATGCAGAAAAAATCACCTGGCTCTCTGATGAGCCAGTATGGGTCGATCAATGGCCCCTATCCAGAGAAAAACTGTTAGTGGCACAGCAGTTGGTGCAGGAACAACTCCAAGCTGGCCACATTATGCCTAGCACCTCACCCTGGAATACTCCCATTTTTATAATAAAAAAGAAGTCTGGGAAATGGAGATTGTTGCAAGATCTGAGGACAGTCAACAAAACTATGGTTCTTATGGGTGCCCTGCAGCCAGGTCTCCCCTCACCGGTGGCCATCCCGCTTGGTTATTAAAAAACTGTCATAGATTTAAAAGACTGCTTCTTTACAATTCCTTTACATCCTGATGATCAAAAGCGTTTCGCATTTAGCCTCCCCTCGATAAATTTTCAGGCACCAATGCTTAGATACCAATGGCGGGTACTCCCTCAAGGCATGGCTAATAGCCCAAGTCTGTGTCAATCTTTTGTTGCCTCTGCCCTCCAATCTGTGAGGGAACAATGGCCTCATATATACATCATCCACTACATGGATGACATCCTCCTGGCAGGTGAAATGGGAGATGAAGTTCTATTATGCTACTCTCATCTCAGATAAAAATTACAAGAGCAGGGTCTTCACATTGCCCCAGAAAAGGCTCAATTAGAAGACCCCTATACCTATCTTGGCTTCCAAATGAAGGGGTCCAATGTCACCTCGCAAAAAATAAGTCTGCGAGTAGACACGCTTAAAACGTTAAACGATTTTCAAAAACTACTTGGTGATATTAATTGGCTTATGCCCTATCTGAAGCTAACGAAAGGTGAATTCAAACCACTATATGATGTCTTACAAGGGGACAGCCGCCCTACCTCACCACGCGAACTGACCCCAAAAGCCAGAGAGGCTATTGCTACTGTGGAACAAGCCATCCAAAATCAAACTATCACCTTCATGGATTATGACTCATCCCTCCAGTTTCTCATTTGTAAAACCTCCCTCACTCCCATTGCAGTCTTTTGGCAAACCACGCCTCTCATGTGGGTCCACTTACCCGTCTCCCCAAAACAAGTACTTACACCATATCATCAAGCAATATCAGACCTCATAATTATGGGAAGAGATCATGGAAAATGATATTTTGGAAAGGAACCTGATGTTATTGTCCTGCCTTATTCCAAGGAACAGGTTAATTGGCTGATGCAAACCACTGATGCTTGGCCGATTGCCCCTGCCTCTTACACAGGGTCTTTGGACAACCATTATCCGCAAAACAAATTGATAGATTTTGCCAATAAGCATGATTTTGTCTTTCCAAAAATCACTTCCACTACCCCTCTAGCTGATGCCTTAACAATTTTTACCGATGGCTCCTCCACCGGAATAGCTGCCTATGTTTGGAATGATAATACGATCCGGTTCCATGCCAATTGTTCCTCGGCCCAAATCACTGAGTTGTATGCGGTTGTAGCGGTGTTCTCCGCCTTCCCCCAAGATGCCATCAATTTGTATACTGATAGTGCTTATGTTGCCCTCTCTGTCCCTCTGCTAGAAACCTGTGGCCAAATAAAAAAATGCCTCACAGGCTGGCCGCCTTTTTATACAACTACAAAACCTAATTAGGAAAAGATACAAACCCTTCTTCGTTGGGCATCTCCGGCCCATTCTATTCTTCCCGGACCTCTTACGGAGGGTAATCGATTGGCAGACATAGCCACAAAAATTCAAGCATATGTCTCTAAAGAAACCTCTGACCCAATTGCTCAGGCACAAAAGGCCCACTGCCTACATCATCTTAACGTTCAAACCATGAGACTCATGTTTAAAATTACCAGAGAACAGGCTCGACATATTGTAAAGACCTGCCCTGACTGTGTCCTTCACCTCCCAACACCCCACCTAGGAGTCACCTCTCACGGATTGATCTCCAATGCCTTATGGCAGATGGATATCACTCACTATCCTGAATTTGGGAACCTTAAATATATACACATGTGCATTGACACCTACAGTGGATTTTTGGTTGCTACCCTACAAACCGGCGAAGCTACTAAGCATGTTATCACCCACCTCCTAACAACTTTTTCTGTCCTCGGGTGCCCACAACAAATTAAGACTGATAATGGGCCTGGGTACACGAGCTCTGGTTTTGCCGCCTTCTGTAAACATCTTAACATATCACATGTCACAGGCATCCCATACAATCCACAAGGCCAAGGAATAATTGAACGGGCTAACCTTACACTCAAAACCACTTTAAAGAAAATTAAAAAGGGGGAATGGTACCCAACGAAGGGGACCCCCAGAAATCTATTATCACATGCCCTGTTTATTTTAAAATTTTTGACTCTGGATGCAGACAATTCCTCAGCAGCCACACGTTTTTGGCAATCTGAAACACAAAAACGTTTTGCTGCAGTCATGTGGAAAGATCCCCTAAATAATTCCTGGCATGGACCAGACCCCATGCTCATTTGGGGACGTGGGTCGGTCTGCATTTATTCTAAAGAAATGAAAGCGGCTAGATGGCTCCCAGAGTGTCTGGTCAAACAGGTGGACCACAACAAGGACGACACTAACCTTTCCTCAGACTCCAGGGATGATAATACTCCCTGAGAGACAACTCCATTTCAATTTCAGAAACAATGCTGTTTGTCATCCTGTTGATCCTTACCAACGTCTTGCTGTTGGAAGGGGGACCTGGACGGCCTGTCGACCCCAACAAATTGAAAGAGGTTCTCTGGGGAATCCCCTGTAACTGCAAGGGAGGAACGGTAAGTATGTATCCAACTTCTTATACCCAATCTACTGATTGTGGTACCAAGACTGCCTATCTAACACATACAAAATCCATGACGGGTTTTTCCCCACAGTTCTGGCAATGTGTCAACAAACCCCCTGTCATCCCTACCATAGACGGAAAGCCAGGGTCTTGCCCCAGTAACTGCTTAGAACAAACAGTGATGCATTCCTCTTGTTATCGAGAGGCACAACAATGCACGTTCTCCAATGGCCAGACTTATCTGACCACCATCTTGCAAAAGAATTCTGCTGGCTCATTTGGAGGCTAGCATGATCCTAATAGCAGGAACAGAACCAATAAATATAGCCAGGCCTCTTGCAGAGGTATGATCGGCGAACCTGTCTGCTGAAGCTCCTATTTACATTTCAGACGGCGGCGGACCTACTGACAGGGTTAGAGAATCCAAAGTTCAACAGTGACTGGAAGAGATCATTAAGCTTACCTACCCTTCTCTCAGCTATCATGCGATAGCCCTCCCCAAACCTCGAAACCTTGACCTAAATACTCCAACCCCTCCCTTGCCAAAGATTGCTGGTTGTGTATGACTTTGGGCACTTCTATGCCCCTTTCAATACCCGCTAATGCCTCAACTCCCACCCTTGGTAACTGCAGCATTAGCCTGCCCTTTAGAGTGCAGCCTATAAGCTTTAACCAGTCTGAGTGCTATCAGGGAAAATTCAATAATGATAATTATGATATAGATGTAGGATTTCTTACCTTCACTACTGTTCACAGTATGTCCTGAGCAGGAGCTAGTGTTTGTGTGTGGAGGGAACTTAGCATTCACCGCCCTGCCCACCAACTGGTCAGGACTTTGCGTACAGGCAACTATTTTGCCTGACATTGACATTATTCCTGGTGACGAGCCTGTTCCTTTACCTAGCCTTGATTACATTGCTGGTAGACAGAAGAGAGCAATACAATTTGTTCCCTTGCTTGTTGGACTAGGAGTTTCTGGAGCCTTAGCCTCCGGCTCAGCCGGATTGGGGGTCGCCTTGCATTCCTATATAAAACTATCAAATCAACTGATCAATGATGTCCAGGCTCTGTCTAGCACTATCAATGATCTCCAAGACCAAATTGATTCTTTAGCCGAAGTAGTCTTGCAAAACCGTAGAGGTTTAGACCTTCTTACCGCAGAACAGGGAGGAATTTGTTTAGCTCTATAGGAACGTTGCTGCTTTTATGCCAACAAGTCCGGGATTGTTCGAGATAAGATCAAAAAGCTACAAGAAGATCTAGTGAAGAGAAGAAGAGAATTGTTCGAAAACCCTCTTTGGAGCGGGCTTAATGGGATCCTCCCTTATCTCCTCCCCCTGTTAGGGCCCCTGGCTGGCCTGTTACTCCTACTATCGCTGGGGCCCTTTCTCTTCAATAAGCTTATGGCTTTTGTTAAACAACAAATAGATGCTATCAAAATGCAACCCATACAGGTCCACTACCATAAACTGGAATTGGCTGATAAGGAGTCTCAGTTGGAGGTGTAAAAAGGCCCTCCGCCTTAGTGAGTTGGACTAGCTAGCCAGAGACGGCCAACTGGGAAAAGCATGTCTCAAACTTATTGCATCTGTGCACACCACCTAAGACAGGGGGCAAGCCCAAGCTGCTCAGCCCACCAAGCACGGGTAAGGTGCGCACCTATGAACATGCATGATTTCTCTGACCTAAGATAGGCACAGTCCCCGTAAGGGAGACACCTTGGCCCTATTTATTAATTAAAAGAAAGGGGGACCTGTAGGGAGCAGTAAGCCCAAGACCATTCTGGGCTTTGCTACCGTGGGATCTGCATACTAAAGCAACTTTACTAAGGTCGCCCTGACCGCAATATCTGTGCTAAACAAGATGCCCCACTGTGGTGTCTCGTGTCCTGGAACATTTGCGAGATATGCGTTCCGAAATCATCAAGTTCCTTCACTTGTGACTCCGGCTAACTGCCAACAGAAAGTCACTCCCTTCTGCCGCCCGACCTTTTCTGCCTATATATACCCCCGCAGCTTGACAAATAAACGAGACTTGATCAGAGTCCTGTCTTGTCTCCATCTCTCGTGTCTCTTGTCCTTTCATTCTCACTCCCCTTCTAGGGTCTCCGTTGACTACCCGTGGTTCGGGTCAAAAAACCCTAAGTTTATAATGCCGGCCCAGACTTGTCTCCTGAACTTTGAACTCACATATCCAATTACGTACTCTCTCTCTTCACTTGGATATACAGCGGCATCTCAAATTCAACATAGCCTAAACTGTACCCTGATTTTCCCCACAAACTTGTTCTACCACAGCCTTTCTCATCTCAACTCCCTCCTTGCAGTGGCCTAAGCCAAAACTCTTGGGGTCGTTCTTGACTCCTTTCTTCCTCTCACACATCACAGCCACTGTTACTAAATTCTATTGTCTTTGCATTTAAAAGATACCTAGAATGAGACCACTTCTCACCACCTCCGCCACTATACCACACTCTGATGCAATCCACTATCATTTCTTACCTGAATTATTGTTAAAGTACTTAACTGAATAACCACTGAACTAACTGCCCACTTCTACATTTGACCCCCTGCTCCATACCAGTCCATTCTCAATCTAGCAGCCATGGATCCTTTTAAAATGTATGACTGCATCATTCCTCTGCTCAAAATGGACCTCCCCATCTCTTTCAGAGAGAAAGTGTAACTCTGCAAAAGGCTGTACATGATCTGACTCCTCTGACTTCACATCCTACCACTCTGCCTCATAGTCTCCTTGCTGTCCCAGGAACATGCCAGGTCCATTCCCTTTACTTGGAACACTTATCCCTCTAATCTAGGCATGGATAAATCCCTCATTTTCTTCAAGTGTTTGTTCAAAAGTTGCCTCCTAAACAAAGCCTACCATGACAACCCAATTTAAAATCATAATCTTGTAACTGCCCTCTTTCTGACATTCCTTTTCTTTTTTCCCATAGTGCTTACCACTTTTTAACACTAACACTTACTATTTTCTAATATGTGATATAATTTACTTATTTATGATGCTTGGTGCATAGTGTCTCCCCCGCTAAAACTCAGAGCTCCAAAACTGCAAAGATCTTCGTTTTGTTCGTTGCTATATCCCAAAGCCCTAGAATAGTGCCTGGCACACAGCAGACATACAATAATTATTTGTTGACTTGGATGAATGAATTTAGGCTAAGAGATTAGGAGGAAGCAATGGAAACCAAAATTCATTCTATTTTTAACATAATATTATATGCCTTTCCTCCTGGGTGGTTGGAAAGTAATCACTGCAGAATGTAGTATACAAACTCTTTCCTACTCTCCTGATTGCTCTATGAACCAGAAATGGTTCTTAAAAAGCTCCTTGCTTGAGTTGATACTCATCTTTTAGAAATAAACCTTACTGGATGATAACACATGGGGAATCTGTGAGACTGAGGAGGTGCAACAACAAAACGTCCAGCCCAGAAAGGAAATAAGATCTCAGTAGTAATTTGTGTAGAAGCTAAAGTTAAAAAGAAGTACTGGGGGCACCTGGGTGGCTTAGTGGGTTAAGCCGCTGCCTTCAGCTCAGGTCATGATCCCAGCATCCCGGGATCGAGTCCCGCATCCGGCTCCTTGCTCGGCGGGGAGCCTGCTTCTCCCCTCCCCTCTCTGCTTGCCTCTCTGCCTACTTGTGTGATCTCTGTCTGTCAAATAGATAAATAAAAAAAAAAAAAGAAGTACTGGGGTGCTTGTAATTCTAGTTCTTGATAAGAGTCATCTTATGGATGAAAGAACTGCAAAAGAAAAAGAAGGTGCAAAGACTTTTGTCTGCTTGAGAAATTTCTCAAAACGAATGAAAAAGGATCCATCTTATTTCCACTGGGGCATCAAGTTATAGCCTGGAACAGTTTATTTTTCTCAGGCTACTTCAAATCTAAACGTGTTTTTAAAGCAAGACCAATGAAAGATTAGATAAATAACTGGATGATGTTTTTTATACTCTGGTAACCTAAACATTTCAAATTCCTCCCTAACTCTTTACTAATATAAATCTCTAATTCCAGAGAAGGTGAAATATCCTCAAAGTTTGAACATTACTGTGAATTATTCACATTTACCTCCATTTCCATCTTACACTTTTTTGGCAATAAAAAGCCAGGTTTCATCCAAATTTTGGTACTATGACTCTCTTCCAATTGTAAAACAACTTGGACTAACCCCAGCTCTACTGCCTTTGAAGATGGAACATAGCGGCCCTGCCCAACACTTTCTTTTCTCTGCTTTCTTTCCTTCTATACATCGTGCGCTGCCCTCTCTCAAACTACGCCTTTATAAACAGAGGGGAAACATGAAGCTATCTGCCTACAATTAAACTATGAAAACATTTTTAAATGGTGTCACACACAGAAGAGGAATAGTTGGTAAGGCAAGAAAATATCAGGGAGGGGAGTGGCTTCTCTGGCTGAGAAAAGAGAGACACTGGGATGAGCAGCTCTGTGGGAATGCCATAGGGGAAGAAAGGGAGGGAGGGAGAGATGGAGGAAGACTAAGGGTGTGCAAAAGGCAGAAGGGAAAGAGGATGGTCTGCCCACAGTACAATCCACATGTCAGAATGTTTAGGAATGTAAGGGGGTGACTAGGAGATAAGAGAATACACCAGGCTGACGGGACCATTCATCTGTATCTGAAACAATCTCACTTGACTTTGATCCTCACAAAAGCTCTGCGTGGTAGAGGAGCTAAATCTCTACCCCCACCCCTCCCCCACATCCAAGGAAAATACCCACCCAGCTCCTGAGTAATTTATTTAAAACTTTTGACCCTCTATCTCCTCATATGCAAAATGAGAATAATATCTTTTTTTTAAGATTTTTTTATTTATTCATTTGACAGACAGAGAGAATAATATCTTCTTAACAAATGACTGTGGCGAGTGAATATATTATTATATAAAGCACCAGATACAAAGTCATGCTTAGTAATGGGTAGTTATTATAACGAATAATATGAAGAGTAACTGACCCAAGGTCAGACAATGAGCCAACGAGGAGGAGAATGAGCCCATTAGGAGGAGAACCTGGGTACTCCAAGCCGTGGGCATTTTCCACCAAAGCACACCGTGCTATGGAGAAAAGGACAGAAGGCAGAAGTTGAGGGGACTCCAAAGCAGTAATAGTGTACCAGGTGGAAACATGTTGTACAGATAGAACAGATGACTAAAGACCAAGACTGTGGCTTCCAACAGGTGAAAAACTGGATGCAGTGTTTGCACAGGAATTGAAAGGGAAGACCATGATGAAGGGAAAGCATTAGGGGGCTTATTTATGATAGCTGGATAATAATTACATCAGTACCATTTCTAAGTATCTATTATGTGCTAGCCATACTGCTACTTCTTTACATGGTTGCTCATTTTCAGCAGCCTAAAATGGTGGTTATTAGCATCTCATTTCACAGGTGATGAAACTAAGCTCTAAAAATTGACTTGTTCAAGGTCACACACATTGTGAGTGAGAGAATCTGTTATATGCTGACTCCAAAATCCAAGGCTTAAACCATTCCATTATCTTGTGTCTCCCTGATAGAAAGAAAAGACACAATGGGATTGTGAATTATTGTTTGAAGAGTAAGAGTTTTAGACTGGCAAAATAGGATCATGGTGTGTACCTTCTATCCTCAAAACCCACTCATCCCTACCTCTTGCTCAAAAGAAAAGTGAAAGAATTTGGGAAAATGACTGAGGTCTCAACTCAGCAAAAAAGAAATC
Organism: Taxidea taxus jeffersonii; assembly: GCA_003697995.1. Lineage (NCBI taxonomy): Eukaryota > Metazoa > Chordata > Mammalia > Carnivora > Mustelidae > Taxidea > Taxidea taxus. Next base: position 132,814 of record RCUC01131068.1, read on the forward strand.
AGCACAGAAAGAAGAAACTTACAGATCCATCAGTGAAGACAGATTCTTAGACAGTTTTAAAAGACCCTTAGACTGTTGAAAAAGAATTCAGAGTTAATGAATCAAGCCATAGAATATAATTGTAAAGGAGAGGAAGTGCCTCAATAGAGTAGATAGGATTTACAATTAGAAAGAAGTGAAATAGTAAAGTGGAAGATAATGCCTTTTCCAACTACACTGAGGAAAACACAAATCAGTCTTCCACAAGTTGGGAAATATCAAAGGAGCTCATAGATGAAAATTTTAATTACAACAAAAATAAAGAAAAATGGTTAAAAATGATCATAAGACCTTTCTCATGATGCTAGACAGTGGCAGAACACTTAACATTTACATGAAGATCTGTTTCCCAAATGTAGCAGAACTGTGCTAGAAAACTGACAAAGACCTGAGTGCAAACTTGCACAGAAAAAAAAAAATTTAAGGACCATTCATATATATATATATATATATATATATATATATATATATATATAAATCCAAACTCATATAAATCCAAACTAAGACAGCAAATTTAACTAAGAATGATATATGTAAAAAGCAACAATAAAGAAAAACTTATTCCAGGAATACAAAATTATTCGATTAATGTAATTTTCAAACCAATAATATCAGAAAGGAATCTCAATAGAGGAAAATATTCAACATGCACTTCTGACTTAAGAAGACACCTACTGAACTAGGAATAACTATCTGAAATTCAGAGGCAACATCAAATTTATGAGTAAAGCAGATAAAGACATTCAGGGTAAGATAAAGATATGAGTCAAGATAAAGATGAGGATCTTGGTGCATATATCACTAATATTATTTAACATGGCTCTAAAAATTCAAGGCAATGTAATAAGAAAAAGGAAAAGAATGTATGTATTAGAAAAGAGATTAAATGATCATAATTTCTGGATGATGTAATTATATACCTAAAATATTTCCAAGAATATGAAACAAAATCTATCTGAATAGGTAGAAGACATATATGTGCCTCTATATATATACATATGTATATGTATATATATACATACATACATATACATATACATACATACATATACATATACATATATATACATATGTATATGTATATATATACAAAAGATAAATATATCAAATATTTATACCTCTACATACAATCTTCCACCTATTCAAATAGACTTTATTTCATATTCTTGGAATATATTTTTGATAATTTCCCTTTGCATTAACAATATCCAGACAGAAATGTAATGGAGGAATTATTATATTCAAAAGGATACCAAATAGGGACACCTGGGTGGCTCAGTCAGTTAATTATCTGACTCTCGGTTTTAACTCAGATCATGATCAGGATTGCGAGATCAAGCCCAGCATCAGGCTCCAAACTCACTGAGAAGTCTGCTTGGGATTCTCCCTCTCTCCCCCTCTTTCTCTCCCCCAACCATTCTCTCTCTCAAATAAATAAAATCTTTAAAAACAAGCAAACAAACAAAAACACAAAAGGATACCAAATAAATACTTAAGCAAATGCTATTATACCGTTATGGCATTGCTATCAGTGTCAGAATAGATGGAGAGGAAAATGGAATAGCATCTGAGATATTTAATATATTTTACAAGTATATTTCAAAGAGTGGCAAGCAATGTATTATCCAATAAACTATGCTGGAATTTGGGTATGATATTGGGAAAAAAAAAAGGTAGATACACCAAATAAATTTTAGATGGTTAAAAGAGCTTAAGGTAACAACATATGAAGAAGAAGTAAGAAAAAAACCAAGTAAATGGAATCAGTAGAGGAAAAACAAATGAATAGATTTGGCTATCAAAAGGAAGTCAGGTTAAAAACAAACAAACAAACAAACAAAAAAATCCAAACAAATTATCTTAAGCAAAATTTAAAACAAAACTTAAACCTCAGAAAAAATATTTGTAACATATATTAAAAGAAAGTGAGCTAATTCCTTTTTGATACAAAGTGCTCTTCAGTCAATAATAAAAAATGATATTGTGAATGACAGAAACATGGCAAAGCATGAAGAAGTAATTCACAGAAGGAAAAATATAAAAGGATAATACATACTAGGAATAACACAAATTATTATAAAATTACCAAAAAACCCCACAAAAAACAAAAATGGCTGCAGGGGAACCTGGGTGACTCAGTGGGTGAAACCTCTGCCTTCAGCTCAGGTCATGATCCCAGGACCTGGGATTGAGCCCTGCTCGTGCTCTCTGCTCAGTGGGGAGCCTGCTTCCTCCTCCTCTCTCTCTCTCTCTCTCTCTCTCTGCCTGCCTCTCTGTCTACTTGTGATCTCTATCTGTCAAATAAATAAATAAATAAATAAATAAAATCTTTTTAAAAAATAGCTGCAAATATTTTTTAAATGCAACCTTATTAGTAGCCACAGATATACAATTAAAATTCCAGTTTCCACTTTGGTGACAACAAAGATGAAAAGGAATGATAATCATTGATGTCAAGGAGGCACCAAAAAGTTACTGTTGAACTTTTAAATCAAGAAGAAATTCCTGGAAAGAAAGCCAGAAACAGAAGCAGGTTCTTCGATCCTAGGCCTTTACTCCAAGGCAATAATAAAATATGGGTACAATATCCTCAAATAGATACTGGACAGAGCAATATTTATAATAATTAAAAAATAAAACTATCTAAATGTCCAATAATCAGGGTTACAATACCCATATACTTTCTGTTACCTCCTAACTCTAAAGATCTCGCCGGTAGTTTCTTGAACAAGGTCTGGTTTTCCACACCCCTTTGCTCTTATTTAAATTATGTCCTCTGCCAGGAATGTCTTCTTCTAATTTCCTTTAAATTTATGTTCTTCACAGATCAGTTTAAACAATGGTAATAGTAACTATGATAAGTATAGAGATAATAATAATGATAACAGCAGATAACATCTATCAAGAACTTTTAAGAACTTGTTATTCTAAGTTATATATAACAACATTTAATACTGGTAACAACCCTATGAGGTAATGCTTTTATTACTGCCCCTATGCAGAGAAGAAAACTGAGGGATATAGGGGTTAAATCACTAACCCAAGGTCACACAGCCAGTTAGATAGCACTATGATATAAATCCAAGCAAAAATGTGGCTCTAGGTCCATGTTTGTAGCATATGGCTTCTCCAAGCCATCTCATCTACAAAATTTCCTACTGCCCCAAGCCCAGAATCAGCCCCTAGCTCTCAAACCCCCTATATATTTCCTATAAAATCCTTATGAGAACACTTTCACACATGATTTGGCATCTTTATTTATGCATCTCCTGCACCAGACTCTGAGGACTATATCTTACTCTGGCTTGTATATCCCGTGATTAAGCACAGTCACTGGAACAACAATGGTTTTCAGTATATATTTAACCAATAAATAAAAACAAAGTATATGCTTAAGAAAATTAGGGGCCCCTGGGTGGCTCAGTGGGTTAAGCCTCTGCCCTCAGCTCAGGTCGTGATCTCGGGGTCCTGGGATCGAGTCCCACATCAGGCTCTCTGCTCAGCAGGGAGCCTGCTTCCCCTCTCTCTTTGCCTACCTGCGATCTCTCTCTCTCTGTCAAATAAATAAATAAAAATCTTAAAAAAAAAGAAAACTAGAGAAACAATATCAAGGATCAAAGGAGAGAAGTCAAAGAGGGAGTCAAGGACCAAGAACGGATGGACGGATGGACAGATGGATCTATCTACCTGCCTATCTACCTACCTACCTACCTACCATGAGATGTGGGCTGATACCACAATATCAACCAAAAGACCAAAGCAAACAACAACAAAAAAGGAGACATGGGAAAAGAAGTCAGCACTGAGTATCTACCACTTGTTAGACCCTGTGCTGAATGCTTTCATATAAGGTATGGCACAAAGTAGCTCAAAAGGGTATTTCCTTCCTGGTGGGTCTGCAGGTCCCTTTTGAATTCAACAAAACTGATGAGGACAGTCTGAGGAAAACACAGATTTTTGTTTTCACTGACAAGCAGGTCAAATTGTAGGTGCCAACAGAATGATGCTAGAGGATATATCTAAGATAATTTTAAAAATAAAATAAGGAGAGTGGGAGGGACAAACACCATTTTGCTAAAGACCTGGTCTGGCATAATTCCAAAGGCTGGAATTATGGCAGCAGGCATGAACAGGTGAGGTATGGAGTTCCCACCAGCAGGACAGACACAATGTAGCAGTCATAACAGGAACCATTCAACAAGGTAACACATGGATAGGAAGGATATGTGCTGAGTTTAAATTTTAAAAAGTATTTGCTTGCCCAAATTCCCACATTCTTTTTAAGTCTATGTAAATATGTGATGTGCCACATCAGCTCCTGAAAGCTTCAAGGTGTCCCATACTAAATATTTACTGAATTAAATGAAATTGAAATGAGCAGCAGCAGGTGAATAGAAACAGAACTTAAAGGGACAAAGTTATCCAGAAATGTGGACCATGCATCAGACTCATAAAAAATATACCAGTTTTATAGAAACAAAGTATAAATAGGAAAAGAGAAAAGGGGCCACATCTCTCTTCTATTTAAAAGCCTGCAATGGCTCCACTTAGCTTTTCAGGATGAGGGCTTGAAGCTCTCACTATCTGGCCTGGTCTGGCCTTTATGTTAGCTTCCTCCCAGCCTCCCCTAATGGGTACCACCTCTCACCACCAGCCCCTCTGGTCTACACAGGTTCCTGGGGCTCATTCCACTGAACAGCATTGCTGTGCCTTTGTGACAGGAATGCCTTTTCCTCCTGTTGTCCTAAACTCCTACTTGATTTCCCAAAACCCACTCAAATGTCTGACAGATCTTCCTTCGCTGACCCCTGACCCTGACTGTACTTGACTCAAGGACTTAAGGTTAATCAATATTTGACAAGGTAAAGGGGGTTGAGGATGGGTGGGAAAAACAAGGAGAAAAAGGACAAGTCACAATTTTACATCAAATCTTATGAAAAAGAAAGAAGAAGAAACAACATCAAATGTTCAGCAAAGGCTCTCGAGCTCACTGATGCTGGGACATGTGTAAAACAACTGGAAGAAAACTGTCCAGAGAATATCAAAAAAAGAAAGAGAAAAGGAAAGGTAAAAATAAGAGTACATCTATTAAGAAATTGATGGTAAATATTTCTGAAAATTGTGTGTGTGTGTGTGCATGTGTGTGTGTGTATTCGTGCATGCATTAAAATCCATGTGAGTGAAAAACAAACTGAAATAGTATATGCTATGTACATTATGGCTTTTATTTTCTAAAAACCCTGTAAGGGTAAAATGAGATTGTATAAATGATTTTGGAAAGGTTAGAATATCATATAAATGTTAGTGACTATCATCGTTCTGGAAACAGTAAGAGCCTCTGCCCTAAAACTCCCAGATAAACCCTCTTGGCAGGTGATACTTGTCTTAACACTCATGGAAAAAAAACAGTCATTTATCAGCTAGACGTTGTTTGTTACTATCAAGGGCTTTTCAGGTAAGTAGATTTAGCTAAAGTCTCTAAGTAAGTTACAATTGGTTCTTTATGTGATGTCTATTTGTCAAGCAGAGATACAGCTAGACAGGCCATAAAACAAACCTCAGTTTTTACAGAAACAAGACAAGGCTGAGGTAAAGTAGCTTTTTATGTACAAGAAAATGGGCTTAATGTGTCAAGGCATGATGTTTGTAGAAATAAATTAAAGACTTTGGACATAAAGTGACCTGCTACTTTGCCAGTGAGAACTTATTCTACCATCATTTAATTCTATCATAAACACTACTTATTTTTGCAACTAATGTGCTTTATAAGTAGTCTTTCCCCCAAAATGGAGTACAAAATATCTTGGCCCCAAATGGTCATTTTTAGGACAAAAGAAATGGTCTTCCTCAGATACACAATGTTCAGATGAAACGTTTTCTCTGAAGGCTGTGGCCAATGGCTGGTTGTATGAAACAATTTGGCATGGCTATTCACCAGTGTTAAAAAACAATCTTTAGTTTTCCTAAAGGTTCTGTCCTAAACAATGTGCTTTATAATGCAGAGAGGGTGAAACCTCTCAACCCTCCAACTTACTAAATCTTGGATCTCAGTGATATTGATGGAAACCCCCAGCCTATGAAACTTAGAAAAATAGAAGTTATTCTAGCATCCTGGCTGAATCCGTGTCCCTATATATGTCTGAACTGGAATGATTTCTGTTATATCCCTTTCACTTATTTCTAGAAGATACAGTTTTATCTGTAAAAAATTTCCCCTGGTGAAATTATCCTTTAACAATCTCCCAGGACACTCTTTGGTTCAGTCTCTTGTAGGAGTCTTTGATGTTTTCTCTGATCTCTTATAAGCAGCATATGGGTATCCATCAGCTAAAAAAGAAAAACAAAGTCTCATCTGGGAATATAATGAGTAGCAATCATTCCACATCCAAATAAGCAATCTTACTTCTTGATTACTACCTAACTTCATTTCTACCCAACTTCCATGAACTTCTCAAGTGCCTACAACTGTATTTTGTGGATGCCAAATACACACATTAAAAAATTGTCAATTTCTTCCGCTAGGCAATGTTCCATGATTAACACATTCTGTTCTCAAGGGATCATCCAGTAAACCTGTCATCAATTGACCACACCACCTGGATAAACTGAGCTTCAAAACAGAAAATTGTCTATATACTAGTAAGAGCACAGCGCTGGAGTTAGACTCCTGGACCAACAGCTGTAGGTGTTAGCTGAAGCATCTAAACAACAGAAACCTCTGTTCTGTCATCTATAAAGTGGGGGAACAACAGAACCTACCTCACAGATTTTTGAGAAGACTAAATGAGACAACTACATAAGGATAGGCCAGGGATACAAAAACAGTCAACAAATGTTAGCGACTATTATTTTTATTATCATAAATCAATTAGTTAAAACTACATGACAACTGAATAAAACTTTTCACTGCATTTATGGTGTTCTGATTTTAAGTGCTGTCAAACAAAAGAATGTTCTTCATTAAGAATATACCAGCTACAGAACAAACACTGCAGACTACCTTTTTTGGTTATTGTTCAAATGAATGAAATTCATCCAGTTGAACATAAACTGCTTAGTTTAAAATTTTTAAACAAACATTTGCCTTAGACATAGAAGGAAGGGGTTGGGGGAATTGGGTAATTCTCTAATCTGTCTTGAAAAGCTTGGCTGACATTTTATTTTTTATTTTTTATTTTTTCACCACCATCAAGAGTTCTGGGCAGCTCACTAACACTCTATTGAAACGGGTTCTGAAGTCTGGTTGTTGTCCAGGTCATCTCATAATTCAACATCTCTTCATCTAATCATTAAAATGACAGGTAATATCCCAGCCACTGTTGAAACTCTTTTAAGTTTGAGGCTCAAATTGATGGAAAACAAACCTCAGTACCTCAGGATAAGGCTTCCAAAGAGTGTAATAAATATATTCAAACTCTTAACAATTTAGAAAATAAATTTCCTTTGTATGACACAATTAAATAAGACCAACTTGAGATAGTGAATGGTTTGGTGACCCTAAGACCTGGCAATATTGGGAACAAGACAAACATACTGTCCTGTTCCATTTCAGATAGAATAGGGTCTGTTGTTCTGGCTCCTTTTCAGCTCATAATGAAGTGTTTCAGAGGATGAAGTGGTTAGTCTTTGGAGGCCCCTGAAGGACAGGATGAGTTCCAAGCTAAACACTGAAAAGGGTGGCCCCTCAACATTTTCCCACTTTTATTACGGATTTCAAATAGAAATATCCAAAGCTAAGATTTTCAAGCTGTTAGGACTTTGGGCCAAAGAGTGAGCTGTAGCCTTCTGAACATGGAGAAACAGCCCTGCAGACTGGTGGGAAAGCAGAGCTGACAAAAGGCGGCAGCCTAAGCTAGGCTGAATTGTCTCTTTTGAACACTGAGGATTTTCATGTTCTGGTACGGTTAATGCACACTTCCTTCAGGCTTTACTCCAATGCTTCATACTACTTTTTGCATATGCTTTTCCTTTGCTAAGTATATTCTGAATCCAGATGGAAGACTATATCATTTCCCTTTGTCCCAGATGTAGGAAATATGAAAGTTTATACACTGATATGGGATAGATTTTAACAGCTCATGAATCTCAGAACATGGCTGTGAGGAGTCCTTCCTAAAAGGCAAAGCAACACAAAAACAGAAATTCCTACCTGATACCCTGTTAATATTTTGTTGCAGGCTATGGCATAAGAGATTGTGCAAGGTAAGTGGTAACATGCTCTACTTCCTATGTGATTTCTGGCTTGTCTTCCAGAACATGCCAAAACTAGGCTTCAATTTTTTAGCAGAGTTCTCTACCAAAAAAGGAGAAGCAGAAAAATGTGAAACTGGTCTTAAAGGGCCAGCATAAACAGATGACTGACTACCTGTGGGGAAAAAGAGGGCATGGCATCCCTGACACTGTCCTACCACACACCAGGCCACAGTTGAACTATCATTGTTATTTCTGGGTTCAAGAACACATCCTGCTTGGGAGCTGTCCTGCGTAATAGGGTAGAATGAGTATTAGTGCAATGTTGGGCAAATTGCTTGAAATCTCTAAGCATTACTTTTCTCCATACAGTGGTAACTTCCCTCATTTCAGTGTTGATGTGGAAATCAAACTGATAAGTTACACGAGAGCACTATAATAATATACTTATCATAAATAATGATAATAAAATAAAGTGATAAGACAAAGATATAGCAGAATCAAGCTTTTAAGCCTTCTCAGAAATGGGGACATTTCTGTAAGGTTTTCAAAACACTGAGGAACAGTTTCATAGTGAATGAATCCCAGAGAGCACCACTCTCACTCACCTTCTAAAAAGTGGAAAGGAATACTAAGCCAAAAGAGAGCATGTAGCATCAATTTTCTCTGTCCTCCTATACTTAGGAGAGGGTGGAAGATCTATTTTTTAAATCATTTCTTTTTTTTTTAAGACAACTATTTGCCAGTCTGAAGTCTTGGACTTAACATTGGCTAATCAACATATTGCCAGCCCTGTTGAAGTCAGATAAGGTCACACAACAGGAGAAGCCAGATAAGCACTCCACTTCTGAATAGAGAGATCACTTCTCTTAATTAAGAGTAGGAAGCAAACCCAAGCAAATTCAAATAATGGAGTTTAACACCTGCATATTTTAAATTTGAAAATGACAATCAACTAACAAAAGAAAAGATAGCTTAAAAATGTCTTTTCACATTTTCTTCTTAGTCTTTCTACCACCTTCAAAATATAAACCCTCCTAAAACTATATGTATTCCCCATGACTCCCAGTGCACTTATTGCTCCCACTTATTGCTCCCTATACCAGAAACTACTAGGATTACCTGTGTGGCCCCAGAGGATCTCTGCCTCCATCACCAAAGATGCAGGCAAGAAAAAAGATACAGGCAAACATGCTTCTGACTGTGCTGCCAGGACCTGATCATACAATTAGTAGACTGGACTTCTGAATGAATTCCTTCACTTCGCTGGGCCTTGTTTTCTTCATTTGCAGTTGTGCCTGCCTCATTGGGTGGTGTAAGGAGTACATGCCTTAATATTTACAATGTGTTAAGAAACGTGTCTGGCACACACAGGAAGCACTACATAGGTATCTGCTGCACACCGTTGACACAAGGTTGATACAAGACAAGAGGCAAAGGTTGCAGCTAAAACTGGAGCTTAATGTGAAAATCAAAAACAAGTTCTTCAGCTTTTTCTTATCATTACAATTTGAAAAAAGCTTTCCAACTTCATGCCAGGGTTTGATGCTTGTAAAAGAAAAGATGATGTGGTGTAGGTGGGAGGAGCATGTGATCAGGTATTTGGAGACCTGGACTTTAGTTGTAGCTTGCTGCTAAACAGCGAGGGGATACTGGGCAAGCAGGACTTTGGGCCCTGGGACCACATATACACTATGGAGGAGCTGTTCTAGGCCCCTCTCTGCTTTAATATTGTACCAGTGAGTGGCCTGAAGGCAAGGACACCATCACTATCGGATGTTAGCATGAAACCCAGCAAGCTAGGTGCAAATAGCTCTGTACACACAAACTGGAAACAACTACATAGACAACCTTCAATTATTTAGGAGTTAATGCTCTCATACCTTGCTTTTTTCTACTCCCTGGCTATCTGCATCTTGACTATTCACTGTTCATTACCACCCTTACCAGAGGGGAGATGAAGGATAAAAATAAGCTTTACCCTAATAGTTTCATCCAAAGTGCTTGTATCTGCTTGTTATTAAGAGGAAATCTTAGAGCATGTTTGTTGCTCTTATTTATAAAAGGTTTTATTTTAAGCAATTTTAGGCTAAGAGGAAAAAGCCGAGGAAAAAATAGTATGAGTTCCCATATACTCTTCACCTATATAACCACAGTACAATTATCAAAACCAGGAAGCTAACACTGATATAATACTGTTAACTAGTTAACCTACAGGTTATATTCAAATTTCACCAGTTTTCCAATAAATGTACCTTTTCTCTTCCAGGACACCATCTGGGATTCCATATTGCTTTTAGTCATTGTATCTCCTTTGTCTCCTCTCATTGGTGAGAAGCCCTTAATCTCTTGTGACCTTGACACTTTTAAAGTTGTACTGTTATTTCCTGGAATATTTTTCAATTTTGTTTCGTTTGCTCTTTCCTCATGGGGACATGTGCTTTCATTAAGAATACCACAGGGAAAAAAAAAAAAAAGAATACCACAGGAGTGATGTTTGTGTACTTCTCAGCACCTCATACTATATACGACGTTAATATATCTTATTACAAGTGATGTTGACAATGATCATTTGGTTAAGTTATATCTACCAGTTTTCTCTGCTGTTAAGTAATATTTTTCTTTTTATAATTAATAAACATATTAGGGGATACTTTAAGACTATGCAAATATCCTGTTTCTCGAACTTTCCCCTACTAAAGTTGGCATCCAGTGGTAGAGCTCACCTATTATTGTGGTGCTTGCCTAATGGTGATTTTACATATCCCTCATTCCTCCTACACTTATTAAATGGATTTTTATTGAAAGGAAGTTCTGTCCCTTCTCACCCATTTATTTATTCATTAATTTACCTAGGTCAATATGGATTCATGGATATCTATTTAATTATATGGGTTGATACAGTACTATCAAAGTTGTTCCAGCTTTGGCTGCTGGGAGTGCCTTGAAACTGGGTTCTTTGTCTTTTGAACAGGCTTTCAGGCTTTCTGGGATAGTAAGATGGTCCAGGCTCACCTCATGTTTTCCTGCCTTTAGTCTGGAATCAACTACTTCTTCAAGGATCTTTGGTTCCCTTGTAGTTTGCTCACGTTATAAAAATTTATATGTTTCTTGTCTTGTAGAAGGAGCTAATACTATTTATTTTTAATGTAAAAATCCCTTACATTCAGATGTACTTTGAATCTTGAGAAATACTTCTTTAGACACATGACAATACTTTTGATAAAGGAAGAAAAGCAGCACATAAAGCTACTTTTAAAAATAAGCATGCATTACCTATATAATTAGGCTTGCTCCTTTTACTAGAGATGGTAATTATAAACCAAACACCAGGAATGCTCACTCTGTTAGTATGTCTTCAATTTTAGGCTATCTCAGCAGACAGAGCAAGGTAATATGATGTATACTAACCACACGCACATGGGTGCTCACACACACACACACACACACACACATCTATCTTATTTTTGTACTTAGGTATCTGTATACACATTTATATATAGATAAAGCCATGAGTTCATATTACTACTTGTGACTTCAGTCTAATCACAGGGTTCTCCCTTCTATAATTTAACTTCTTTAATTTTAGTATACACAAAGCAGTTTCAGAATTGATAACCCACATCTCTTTGAGAGATTCACTAATTTGACAACTACATTTGTGTACAGTTCTCTTTTTGTCCTCAGTCTCATAATTTCTAACCAAAATACTGTTTTTAAAAATTATTCAGGTTAGTGCTTTTCTTTCCCACTCTCTTCAGTGTGGACATACTATTAATTCACAATAGAGTTCAGCTCATCTGTTACATTTTTGGGTTTTCTTTTAAAGATTTTATTTATTTATTTCAGAGAGAGAGTGTGTGTGAGCAAGCATGAGGGTGTAGACAGAGGGAGAAGGAGACTCCCTGCAGAGCAGGGAGCCTGATGCAGGGCTCCATCCCAGGACCCTGGGATCATGACCTGAGCTGAAGGCAGATGCTTAGCTGACTGAGCCACTCAGGCACCCCTAACTGTTAAATTCTGTATTACATTTTGGGTTCTCCCACATTCTTGTTTTATTTACCTATTTTCAGAGAAGGAATATGAAAAAGATTATGATGATTCCAGGAATCAAATAATATTTTTTTAAAAAGATTCTTAGAATTGTTCCCTTCTCTCTCCTGCTATCCTATTCCCATGTCCCCCCTTCCCTCCCATTTACCATTACTTCCCCCTTTATCACTCACTCCCATACATAACCAATCTCTTTAGTTTTTATTTATCCTTCCTGTTTTCTTATGCACAAATGAGCAGACACAAGTGTATTTTCTTATATTCCTTCCCTCTTACCTAAGGGAAGATTACTGTAATACTATACTGCATTTTACTTTTCATTAACAGTGCAAGACTGTTCAACATATTTTGAAGTTAAATTCTCACATGAAATTAGGAGAGAGATTCTGAAACTGAGGGAAGATATGGTAAATGATGACACTGGTAAAACCTCCATAGAAACAGTAAGGAACAGTCACAGTAATTCTATGTAATCAAGATTCACTTGATTCAAGAAATACTTTTCAAGCACACACTATATTCCAGGAGTTACTAACAAGTTTCAACATCTTTAACCTTAAGGAACTTATAGTCTAGAGGTGAAAGTTGAGAATAAAAAGGATTTCTAATACATGGGAGTGTGTGCTCTGATATGGTAAGCCATAGGCCTACATAGGAGAAACCTTGTTTTGGTGAGTGGGAAGAAGCAGGAATGTCAGCGGGAGCTCCTGGAAGAAATATCATGCAAGCCAAGATATGAAGGTCAATTGGGAACTGGCTAGACAGAAGTGGTAAGGTAGACAGAAGTGGTAAGAGGCAGTCACTCCAAAGAGGGAACCATATGAAATGTTTATAGTAAAGAGAAAATGCAGCTTGCTCCTGTCATGGAATAGGAAGCAAAGCTAGAAAAGAAGGCAATATGAGATCATGAGGTGATACAGGGCCTGCTATCATGGTGAGGAATTTGGACTTAATCCTGGAAACAATGGGAGCTGCTGAAGTTAAGATTTAAGTCAAGGGGTCTCTTCCTACATGTTCTGAAATGTAGAAAATGTACTGAAGAAGAAAGACTAGTAGAAAAGAGAAGAGGCTGCTAGTAGTCCAGAGCAAGCTAGAGGCAGTGAGAACAGAGAGCAAAGGCTTGAGACAAGAGATTTTATGATGGCTGCATAGAAATGAAATCTTACCATTTGCGACGACATGGATGGAACTAGAGCGTATTATGCTTAGCGAAATAAGTCAACTGGAGAAAGACAACTATCACATGATCTCCCTGATATGAGGAAGTGGAGATGCAATGGGGGTGGGGGTTAAGGTGGTAGGAAAAGAAAAAATGAAACAAGATGGGATCGGGAGGGAGACAAACCAAAAGAGACTCTTAATGTCATAAAACAAACTGAGGGGGGTGGGGGGGGGGGGGGGGTGGGGAGAGGTTGGTGGGGTTACATTAAAAAAAAAAAAAGAAATATAATAATATGAAGTATTCCTATTTGTGAACATGGTTTCCCTTTCCTACTTATTTAGGTCTTCTTATCTTTCAATAAAAGTAAAAGTAGAATTTTCTTTAAAAAAAAAAGAGAGATTTTATGCATGAATATGACTAGCTCAGGCACCTGAACAGGTGCTAATCTATTTACCTAATTAGTACCTAAACAGTACTAATCTGAGATACAGAGAACAAGAGTAGAGGGCTTGGGGTAGGGTGGGATGTGGACGATGATGGCTTCAGTTCCTGAAAATGTGAGCTTAAGATGTGTATGTCACATTCAAGCAGAGAAGGCCAACAAGTGGCTGGATACATGGAGCTAGAGCTTGGGAGAGGTAGTGAGGATACAAATCTGGAAGTCATTAGTATACAGGAAGACTAATGACAGAAATTAAAATCAGCCAGTAAAAAAGCAAAGCGCCAAGGACAGAACCTGAGTGAGTATCAACTTTTCAGGCTAGGAAGAGGAAGAGAGGCCCACAAAGGAGGCTGAGAAGGTGCAGCCAACTGGATGAAACAACCAGGAGAGAGTAGGATCACAGAATCAGGGGAAGATTACTTTGATGAAGAAGGAATGGCCAGCGGCACCAAATGCTGCTCATGGTCCAGAAAGTTAACAACAGAGATGGTTTCAGAAAAGTCTGACTTTGAAAGAAAGAGAAAGAAATGTTAACAGCTATCAAGAGCCCTGTGATCCAAGGAAAGATATGTAATATTAAATGTACAGAAGAAGGAAGAGACTCTGCTAAGTTGGAATGCCGCTGGGAAAATGAATGAATTGATACATTTTCAGGTTCAATAAATAACATTGCATCATCAGATGGAAAGAAAAGCATAAAGATAGAGTCTCAGGTAGGCTCACACTAAGTACTTAATAGAGAACTGACTAGATCTGATTTCAGGATCCCTTAAGTAACACACATCTAATTAAATCTACTTCAATATGACATCAGGTTTCCATTCTGAAGGGGAACAGAATCTGAGTACCATTCTTGTCTCTTTTTCCTTACATAGTCCTTGCTATCCCATTGAACCACCCCTGGAAGGAACATACAACCTGGGCAAATTTAGTTCCTCATATGGTTATTTTCTTATGTTCTTGAATCATAGCTGTTCATACTCTCAACATAAAGGGTCTAATATTTGTTCTTATAATTTTCTTTGGAAAAATGTGTCTCTAATTTGTCAATGTACATTCTTCTTCAATGAAATTTTAAGCCAATTTAGAATCTTTCATTTGAAAGTTTTGTCTTTATATTAATAACATATGTATTTTATAACTTTTTGGCAAAAATGTACTGTATATATATAGTAATGACTCACTAATTCACCTTGTTAAAAAAGAAAAATATCACTCTGATAATAACCAGAGCTATAAAAATAGCAAACAAGGGTTTAAATTTGAAAGGCACTAATTCTTTTCTCTCTACCTTCCAAATCATAGATACTACTTTGAAACAAACAGATGAAAAAACAGAGCCGGTCCTCTTTAATTTTTAGATCAGAAGATCCTTATTAGAAATGCTTGGTTCAGGGCGCCTGGGTGGCTCAGTTGGTTAAGCAACTGCCTTGGGCTCAGGTCATGATCCTGGAGTCCCGGGATTGAATCCCACATCAGGGTCCTTGCTCGGCAGGGAGTCTGCTTCTCCCACTGACCTTTCTCCTCTCATGCTCTCTATCTCTCCTATCTCTTTCTTTCTCTCTCTCAAGTAAATAAATAAAATTTAAAAATAAAAAGAAAGAAAGAAATGCTTGGTTCTTGGGGTACCTGGGTGGCTCAGTCAGGTAAGCGTCTGATTCTTGATTTCAGTTCAGGTCATGATCTCAGGGTTGTGAGATCAAGCCCCACAGGGGCTAGGGGAGTGAGGGGGGAAGTGTACTGCACTGCATATGGAGTCTGCTTAAGATTCTCTCTCTCTGCCCTTCCAACCCCTGCTCACAAACATGTGCACACTCTCTCTCTCCCTCGTAAAAAAAAAAGGAAAAAAGAAATGTTTGGTTCTCTTCATTTAATGGGAAATTTAAAGCTGAGGTAGTCTCAAAACTTACTGTTACAGGAAATAAGTTCCATAAGAATTTAAAAATATATTTATATTTAATATGGATAATTTATAATATATATAAATACATATATTTCATAGTATGTATAATATAGAATATAATCTGTATTATAGATACATATTCTATATGTATTATAGATTATAGATAGATGTATAGTACACAGACACACACATACACCTATATTGCAATGTGAGATGTTTCAAAAGTCATAAAAGTACAGACATCTTTTTCAAAAAACATTACTGCATATCTGTAGCATTTCTTGATCACCAACCTAACATTATGCTAACATCTTAACAAAAATGAGAACCAAGCTTTCTTCTTAGTATATATCAAAATTGTGTCTATATATATGTGAATGTGTGAAGTATAAAGTGGAGTCTGTGACCCATAAGGCAGAAATCAACAGAATCTATGTCTAAAGGAAACAAACCTAAATGGTCAGTTGGAGATAAAACTGGTCCAGATGTTATCTACAGACCACACTCCCTGTGCTTTTTTCCAATAATAAATAAGTGATCCAGATCAGATCATGGGACACAGTCCCTTCCACTTCCCACCTTGTACCTGTATAAACAAACACTCTGTAGCTGCTGTCTAGGAAGTGTTCTGATTTATTTATAGCTATAGTTTATACTGTCATACTTAAAACAGATACTTCATCTGGGGAACTGATAGCCTTAATGTTTTGTATTGATCTGGGCTCTGCTTTTGACCCCACATGGATACTGACTGCTATACAAGTCTCCATGTCAGCCCTGAAGACAGGCTGTTAAAACTCTAGTGATGACATGTGTGGTCTCTCTCCTTCAATGGCAAGAGAATACTCACAACCTGGGAGCTTTGAACTAAATATAGAATTTAAAATAATCTCTGCTATCTTCATGTGTCATGAGAAAAACAAAAAAGGCAGGGATCAAAAGAAAGAACAGAAGAAAATAAAGTGTTAAATAACATCCTTCCATTGAGTACAAGACCAGTAAGGAAGAAGTCATTAGTTAGTGCTGATGCATTTCCTGCCAGTTCCCCAACGTTTTAGTCAGTAAATAAAATAACTACTTTATTTCTCTTTAAGTCACATTTTCCTTCAACTCTGCCAGGCAACTTCTATGATAGGACCAGACTTCTTCACGTCACATAGGCAAACACAGTAATGGATCAGACACGAAGGCTCAAAGTCAGAGGGCTTAGAAAGCAGGGCAAGTCAGTAGTTCCATGCTGAATTACCTCAAATACAGGTTGGGCAAAGGACAAGAGGATTTACTGAGCATCTACACTGAAACAGAGACATGGTTCATCTATTATATGTATGTTTTCTTTTTTTGATATTTCAGTACCCTTGTGAATTAGGCACTGTAAGCATCATTTTAGAAATGACATTAGTGCAAATGATCTACAATGACTAGGGAGAATCTGGATTTAATTAGGTTCATCCAATACCAACCCTTAAGCTACTTCCACATGCCCACGTAGCCTCACCCATCACACTCTGCAAATATTTCCTTCTGATGTTTTATCTATACTGCAGTTTCACAGCCAGAGATACTGAAGCGTTAGTTCCAAAAAATTAGTACACACCATTCTTTACCTCAAAAAGAGAGATTATCTCCCAGCAATGAGTTCAATTTTTTGGAGAAACAGGCTGGATCTGCTTTCAATCTCAAATGCCTGGTAAGGCAACACAGAAATATTTGTGAGATTGTTATTCTCATCATAGAATGAGCACACATTACATTTTCACCTCTCTTCCAGAAGAAATTGATCAGGGCTTTAAAGTAACAGCCAAGAATTTCTTTATGTAATCTTCCATGGAAGTTTGAGAACATCTGATGCAAAAAGGGATAAATCATTTTCCATCATAATAATCATAATAAAACAAAAAATTAATATAAATTTAGTGTTTCCTATGGGACAGGTCCTATGCTGTGTTCCTCGCTTTATCGTAATCAGTCTTCACAATGCTATTATTGCAACAGTTGAGGAGACAGAGACTCAGAAGGGTTAAATCACTTGCTCAAAAATCACAAGGCCTGAAGAAGAATCACAAATCTGGAAAAAAAAATATGAAGAAACAAAACAAAACAGAAACAGACTTAAAGCAAACTGTTGCTTGCCAGAGGGGAGGCGGGTGGAGAGATGGGAGTAATAAGTGAAGGGGATTAAGAGGTAAAAATTCCCAGTTATAAAATAAGTCACTTGGGGTGCCTGGGTAGCTCAGTCAGTTAAGCATCGTACTCTTGGTTTCAGCTCAGGTCATTATCTCTCTGTCATGGTTCAAGTCCTGCATCAGGCTCTGTGCTTAACATGGAGTCAGCTTCAGATTCTCTCTCCCTCTCCTTCCTGCTTGCTGCTTGCTTGCTCACTCAAATGAATAAATAAATCTTTAAAAAAAAACTTGGGGTGCCTGGGTGGCTCAGTGGGTTAAGCCTCTGCCTTCGGCTCAGGTCATGATCTCAGGGTCCTGAGATCGAGCCCTGCACTGGGTTCTCTGCTCAGCAGGAGGCCTGCTTTCCCCTCTCTCTCTGCCTGCCTCTCTGTCTACTTGTGATCTCTCTCTCTCTGTGTCTAATATATAAATAAAATCTTTAAGAAAAACAAAAAAACAAAAAAACTAAAACTAAAAAAATAAGTCACTGGGATGTAATGTACACCATAAGAAATACAGTCAGTATTCTATGGCGACAGATGACCTATCATGATGAGGATTTTGTAATATATAAAATAATTGAATCACTCTCTTGTATACCTGAAGCTAATATAATACTGTTTGTCAATTATAATTCAGTACAAAAGAAAGGAAAAAAACCACATGGCAAGTAAGTGTTAGACTAGAATACAAAGCCATATGGGCCTGCTTCAATATATCATGCTCCAAAAACACAACACATCACCTCCAACTAATTATATGTTGCTTGCCTTATATTAAAATGCCTTCCAAAATTAAAATGCAGGAGGTGTTACAGGTGAGAATTACAAATATGGTGAGAGAGAATAGAGTGGATAGCATAAGAAGAGATCCATAGCAGATAAGTTATACTATAATGTAACCAAGATGCAAATAAAAGAGATCTCTTTCTCCCCCTACCCCCATCTCTCTCTCTTTCTCTCCCTCATTTACAGTTAAACAAAAGAGGAGACAGCCTAAAAGAAGACAAGCCTTATCTTTAAAGCAAGACACAGTAGTATAATGAAATATATTTTTTAAATTGATGGAATTCCAGGCAAGATTTTTTAAAAGTCTTTCAAAGCTAAAATGAATAAAGCATAAGTTCCAGTAAGTACTTGGTCTTATTGGCAGCAACATACTGAGACCTGAAGTTTTAACCTAGCTTCCTTCTCAAATACTCCAATCATGCAATAAAGCGCACCGTAAACACTGTTCAAAGAAGCTCTCACTTCACATCTCATGACTCATCTCATGCTTTAGCACTGAACGTAGATTGGCAGAGATATTATATTGCACTCCTACTCAGACATTCCTTCCCTTTGCCATCATTTACAGTATGCAGTGCAGCTAAACTGACCCGTACGTGCAACTCAATAGGCAGAGAGGATTGAGTTACTCACATGAGAATCAATTTTACACGAGACTAAAATAAAAAGTTGGTTTTAAAGTGCCAGATAAGAAGCTAAAAATCCACACCATTTCTTTGGAGGCAAAAATACTCCACTGTTTCCTTTCTAAGATAGAGGATAGTTGTAAAATGGGCTGTAAAAAAAGTTATTAAAATTCAATTTCCTAATCAATGTTTTGACTTCAGATCAGAATGATGTCAGAAGTGGCTCAAACAGAATGATTTTTTTCTTCTGCATAGACTTTACCTCCTGTGTTTGTGAGGATTGTAAATTCTTCTAAAAGCAGTATTTTAAAAGGATAATAGCCATAGATGGGAATAGAATTAAAATGAAACAGTTATTACTGATCCTAACAACAAGCCCATTTTTAGATCTCAGGTTTCAGCGGTCTGGTCCTCGTTTAAAGTTGAAGTGAAATGTATAGATGTTTTAAAATCTGGAAGCCAAAATCTAGGCAAGAACCTACATATTATTTTGCAAATTAGCTACTTAATTATTGATCTGAAGTTACCATTTTGATATTTGAGATGATACACAACACATCTGGAGCACCATTTTGACACTATTTCTGATTAACTCTCCTAAGACCCAGTACAGTTGCCTAGGCCCTAGCAAGGTAAGTAAGACAGAAAATATACTCCCTGATAATAATTACACTGTATTCATGCTCTGCATTGTACCAACTATGTCATCAAAATGGGCATATTTTTGGTTGTATAAAAAATATTAAGAATGTTTCCTTCTCATTTCTAGGGTTCCTATCACTAAGTTTCCAAGACATTAGGCTTTTTAAGTTTTTGTATCTTAGGTGTTTCAAGTTTGAGGCTTAAGGATTGTGCCATGCAATGGGGCATGCACTTGATTTAGCAGAAGCCAATTAATTTAATTTAGAGGGAAGATGGCATTCTGCCCTGTCTGCAGAAAGAAAATTTAGTCAAATGGCTCCTTTTTGTATAAGCAAGAGAAATACATATTTCATTTCCTTTTGATTAGTTATAGTTAATTTTAAATAGCCCTAGGTGACAGACATGCACATTTAATAAGAAATCCTTATTGAATAAGGAATCCTCCAAATATACTTACTAATGCTTGTTATCCTCTATTGCATACTACAGAGACTTAACATTCAGTCTGCTAGCTATGCACATCAATTTCTTCCTTTGATTTTCAAGGATAATTTAAGGGCTAACTAGAGGGACGCCTGGGTGGCTCAGTTGGTTAAGCGGCTGCCTTCGGCTCAGGTCATGATCCAGCATCCTGGGATCGAGTCCCACATCGGGCTCCTTGCTCAGCAGTGAGCCTGCTTCTCCCTCTGCCTCTGCCTGCCACTCTGTCTACCTGTGCTCGTTCCTGCGCTCTCAATCTGACAAATAAAAAAAATAAAAATAAAAATAAAAGGAAATAAAAGCCTTAAATGACACACTGGAGCAGATGGACATCACAGATATATTCAGAACATTCCATCCCAAAGCAACGGAATACACATTCTTCTCTAGTGCCCATGGAACATTCTCCAGAAAAATCACATCCTGGGTCATAAATCAGGTCTCAACCAGTATCAAAAGATTGGGATCATTCCCTGCATATTTTCAGACCACAATGCTCTGAAGCTAGAACTCAATCACAAGAGGAAATTTGGAAAGAGCACAAATACAAGGAAACTCAACAGCATCCTTCTAAAGAATGAATGGGTCAACCAGGAAATTAAAGAAGAATTGAAAAAAATCATGGAAACAAATGATAATGAAAACACAACGGTCCAAAATCTGTGGGACACAGCAAAGGCAGTCCTGAGAGGAAAATATATAGTGATACAAGCCTATCTCAAGAAACAGGAAAGGTCTCAAATACACAACCTGACCCTATACCTAAAGGAACTGCCAAAACGGAATCAGGAAGAAATAGATAACCTGAATAGGCCCATAACCAGTAAGGAGATTGAAACAGTCATCAAAAATCTCCAAACAAACAAAAGCCCAGGGCCAGATGGCTTCCCAGGGGAATTCTACCAAACATCTAAGAAGAATTAATTCCTATTCTCCTGAAACTGTTCCAAAAAATAGAAATGGAAGGAAAACTTCCAAACTCATTTTATGAGGCCAGCATCACCTTGATCTCCAAACCAGACAAGGATCCTATCAAAAAAGAGAATTACAGACCAATATCCTTGATGAACACAGATGCGAAAATTCTTACCAAAATACTAGCCAATAGGATCCAACAGTACATTAAAAGGATTATTCACCACGACCAAGTGGGATTTATTCCAGGGCAGCAAGGTTGGTTCAACATCCGCAAATCAATCAATGTGATACAGTACATTAACAAAAGAAAGAACAAGAACCATATGATACTCTCAATAGATGCTGAAAAAGCATTTGACAAAGTACAACATCCCTTCCTAATCAAAACTCTTCAAAGTGTAGGGATAGAAGGCACATACCTCAATATTATCAAAGCCATCTATGAAAAACCCACTGCAAGTATCATTCTCAATGGAGAAAAACTGAGAGCTTTTCCGTTAAGGTCAGGAACATGGCAGGGATGTCCGCTATCACCACTGCTATTCAACATAGTACTAGAAGTCCTAGCCTCAGCAATCAGACAACAAAAAGAAATTAAAGGCATCCAAATCGGCAAAGAAGAAGTCAAACTATCACTCTTTGCAGATGATATGATACTATATGTGGAAAACCCTAAAGGCTCCACTCCAAAACTGCTAGAGCTTGTACAGGAATTCAGTAAAGTGTCAGGATATAAAATCAATGCACAGAAATCGGTTGCATTTCTTTACACCAACAACAAGACAGAAGAAAGAGAAATTAAGGAGTCAATCCCATTTACAATTACACCCAAAACCATAAGATACCTAGGAATAAACCTAACGAAAGAGGCAAAGAATCTATACTCAGAGAACTATAAAGTACTCATAAAAGAAATTGAGGAAGACACAAAGAAATGGAAAAATGTTCCATGCTCATGGATTGGAAGAATAAACATTGCAAAAATGTCTGTTACCTAAAACTATCTACACATTTAATGCAATGCCTATCAAAATCCCATCCAACTTTTTCAAAGAAATGGAACAAATAATCCTAAAATTTATATGGAACCAGAAAAGACCTCAAATAGCCAAAGGAATATTGAAAAAGAAAGCCAAAGTTGGTGGCATCAGAATTCCAGACTTCAAGCTCTATTACAAAGCTGTCATCATCAAGACAGTATGGTACTGGCACAAAAACAGACACATAGATCAATGGAACAGAATAGAGAGCCCAGAAATAGACCCTCAACTCTATGGTCAACTAATCTTCGACAAAGCAGGAAAGAATATCCAATGGAAAAAAGACAGCCTCTTCAACAAATGGTGTTGGGAAAATTGGACAGCCACATGCAGAAAAATGAAACTGGACCATTTCCTTACACCACACACGAAAATGGACTCAAAATGGATGAAAGACCTCAATGTGAGAAAGGAATCCATCAAAATCCTTGAGGAGAACACAGGCAGCAACCTCTTCGACCTCAGCTGCAGCAACTTCTTCCTAAGAACAACGCCAGAGGCAAGGGAAGCAAGGGAAAAAATGAACTATTGGGACTTCATCAAGATCAAAAGCTTTTGCACAGCAAAGGAAACAGTCAACAAAACCAAAAGACAACTGACAGAATGGGAGAAGATATTTGAAATGACATATCAGATAAAGGGCTAGTATCCAAAATCTATAAAGAGCTTAGCAAACTCAACACCCAAAGAACAAATGATCCAATCAAGAAATGGGCAGAGGACATGAACAGACATTTCTGCAAAGAAGACATCCAGATGGCCAACAGACACATGAAAAAGTGCTCCACATCACTGGGCATCAGGGAAATACAAATCAAAACCACCATGAGATACCACTTCACACCAGTCAGAATGGCTAAAATGAACAAGTCAGGAAATGACAGATGCTGGCGAGGATGTGGAGAAAGGGGAACCCTCCTACACTGTTGGTGGGAATGCAAGCTGGTGCAACCACTCTGGAAAACAGCATGGAAGTTCCTCAAAAAATTGAAAATAGAGCTACCTTATGACCCAGCAATGGCACTACTGGGTATTACCCTATAGATACAAACGTAGTGATCCGAAGGGGCATGTGTACCCAAATGTTTATAGCAGCAATGTCCACAATAGCCAAGTTATGGAAAGAACCTAGATGTCCATCAACAGATGAATGGATAAAGAAGAAGTGGTATATATATACACTGGAATACTATGCAGCCATCAAAAGAAATGAAATCTTACCATTTGCGACGACATGGATGGAACTAGAGCATATTATGCTTAGCGAAATAAGTCAACTGGAGAAAGACAACTATCACATGATCTCCCTGATATGAGGAAGTGGAGATGCAACGGGGGTGGGGGTTAAGGTGGTAGGAAAAGAAAAAATGAAACAAGATGGGATCGGGAGGGAGACAAACCAAAAGAGACTCTTCATGTCATAAAACATTAAACTGAGGGGGTTTGGGGGGGAGAGGGGTTGGGAGAGGGTGGTGGGGTTACATTATATGTTTAAATAAAAAAGCTTAAAGAAAAAGATTGCAATAGGGGGGATTAAAGTTAGACATTAAGGGAGAAAACCTTCCCAATGAGAAGGCTGGTGAGATAATGGAATACATAATTGAGAGGACTGTGGAAGCCTCTATCCCTGGAGATGCTTAAAAATAAACATCTATCTTTCTGGGGGTCATCTTAGACACAGGACAGCCTAGAGTATTAGAATGGAGACTTCTAGATTTATCCTCCAATCCTAAAACACTATTGTGTTTCTGTAATGAGACAGGCTGTTTAGTGGCACAGCTGTCCACTGATGTGACAGTGACCAGGGTTGGGAAGCAAGCAGCAGCACTCTTCTTTTCACCTTGCTTTGATCAAAGCAATTCTCAGAGCACCTACACCCAGGTGTGGCTAATCTCATAATAGCTCATGAATGAGTCTCATGGGGATTTCACAGGGTACAGCAAGTTTGGACCATGTTCCTTCCTTAAGTAAAGGGGCTGTAAAAATGTCTTCATTTAGAAAGGGAAGCAAATTGTTTTTAATGCAATGAGGAGACTGAGGTTTGCTTATCTTATTACTACCTAGAATAATCTAGTAAGATATCTAGACTGGTTTGGAGAGGAACCTGCTGTTCTCTATCATTTCAGGGCCAGAAAAGAGACATAGTGCAGACACCAATCCATCCAGCACAGAAAGCCTACTGTATGCAGATTCTGTGCTAATAGCCAGGAGTACCAAGAGCAGAGAGAAAACCTCTGTACTCAAGGAGCCCACAGCAGGGTTGGGGTAGGGCACATTGATCTCTATGATAAGTGCAATCCCATTTAGGGTAGCAAGCACACATGGGGATGAAGCCAGGACCCAGGCAGAGAGGGGAACCAGGAGCGTAGGGGGAGGCAAGAATGGTCTAAGACAATACCTGAGTTGCAAAAGACCACAGAAGTCAGCTGGCTGGAGTAGGCAAGATGGGAATCCTGGGTAGAGGAGCTACATGCCTGGGGACAAGGGAGACGCGGGGACAGGAGAGAGCAGGCTTCTTCCTGGGATCTGCAGATAGGTCAGAATGGTAGCTGCACACATTGCTAGTGCCAAGTACAAGCAAAGGAGCTGGAAACACAGAAGCCAGATCAGGAATGGACTCATGAACCATGGCAGATAACTGGGAGTTTATTGTGAAGGCAATCAGGACTTCAAACTCCAGAGGGATAGGATCGCATCATGTGTGTCTACACAGGTTGCACAAGATAAGTAAACAGCTAGCAGCATAGTAGGCTAAGACTTTTCAGTACCTGTATAGTGGCTGGGCCAGGTGAGAATTCATATAATTACCAGGCTGGAAGACTCAAACACCCAAGCCACAGTCCTATTTTTATTGGGTTAAGCTGCTGTCTAAAGCTGCAGTAGGGCAAGCCTGCTCACTCATCCTGCTTGTACACCCAACAGCTACATGATGAGGTCATAAAACTGTGGGCAACTCTTGGCATTTATTTCTTAGAGAAAAAACAAAACAAAACTCATAGTTGGCTAGCTCCATTCTTAAAGAGCAACTTGTACCACTTACACCCTCCTGACATCAGGAATTAAAAAAGAAAATGTCAAGAGTTACAGAGTTCTACTTTATCATCATTAAATATCCTGCGGTTTTAGAGCAATTATCATTGTGCTTTACCCATCAGCTATGCAATCTTTATTCCTGGTCTCCTACAGACACAAAAATGTTTAGGAAATCAACTACGAAGATAAGTGTGGCCATTGGGGACAATTCTCTTACTGACGATCATTTCCACCAAAAGCAGGGAGCAGGGTTATGAATCATCTGTGACCACTTATGTTTAAGCTGAATACATTAAAATTTAATGGTTTTGACACAAGAAGCCAGTCATAAGTCTGCACATCAAGGCACTAATGTGTTAGGCCTAATTGTACTTAGATGAAGTAAGTCAGGAATGCATGGCAGCCAACTATATTTTGTTGTAAAATGAAAATTATGAATCTCTAATCACAAGTGAGGAGTCTTTTTTTATAATTTATTATTCATGATTTCATCTACATTAAATTATTCATTTTCTCAAATGTTATTGCTACAGCCTTTTAAACTTTTCTACTTCTCTACTCTCAAGTGATAAATCCCTAAGAATGTAGTGGTCTCAGACTTTGAATACAATAAAGTGCTTTTTAAACATGCTTCTGACTTCTCACAATCATTCCAGTTTAAGAACGCAGGTTGGCTCCTTAAGGTTAGGACTGTCACCTTTCATTTTGTCTAAGAGATAACAGGTTTATTAAAAAATGTCCTATTCCAAGAATGGTTATTCTTAATAAAGCCTACACTTTGAACAGGCCTCCTCTCTGATCTGGACCCTGCCGGCTTTACCAACCCCATACCTTGTCATTCTCCCCAGTTACCTTGATCTTCTTTCCTACTTTCTTTGAATCATTTGCATTTCCTGTTCCCACTTTTTGGATGTCTCCTGCTCCCCCTGCTCTCACTCCCAACACCATCACAGGCACCTTCATACCCCATGATCCTTTCCACCTTTATAGTCTCACTTCAGATGACTCCTCCCCTGGCCAGTTACTCTTTATCACACTACTCTGCTTATCGTCTTCAGATTATTTAACAAAATTTGCAAATATCTTTTTTGTTGTTTGTGTATTGTCTTCCTCACCATGATGGATGTTTTATTAGGGCACAGTCTTTCTCTATTTCGTTCATGACTATATACACAGATTCTAGTAGATACCCAATAAAGATTTCTAAAATACAAGAATGTTTAACCCCAGGAGATAATGACTAAAGTCTATTTTTTTTCCTGAAACCACCTCTTCAGTTCAGCAAGTATAATTTGTCCCCAATTCTCCTCACATTTATGAACAGGCTTCATGGGCCATCAAAGGGCTCTGCCCAAGCAATCAGCAAGGCCGCAGGCTATAACCTAGAAATAGGACTATTATAGGTAGAGGACTGGATCACAAACTCCCACTGAGAGAAGAATCCTGTGATCCTAACAGTGGGAGGTAAAGAAAAAGAACCAGAGTTTCAGAGAAGTTGCATAAAAAAACTATCTGCCTGTGTTATGGTATCTTGCCCTCCATGGAGGATGCCCCCAGCCAACTGTAGGATCTGTGGAACGAAGAGATGCTGGAAGCAGCATGGAGTACAACCAACTTGGACCACCTCCTTAGAAATGCCACAGATCCATGTGCAGCTTAGTTGCAGACTGAAAACCCCTCTTGGGTTGAGAAAGGGGACATACTTTGCTCAGGACCACCCTTCATCTACCATGGTCCATCATCACTGCTTTCCTGCACAGAGCCTCCTCTAAAAAGATCATTAATCAGACCATTTATGCAAAGGGCTGATGCCCCATGCAAAAGGAAAGGAACTAAAAAGGTCAAGTTAATAGAGACTAAGTCTGAGAGTTATTGAAATCTATTTTTGCAATAAAAATCAAAGTCTGACTGGTACCTTTGAGCATTTTATGCTCTCTCAAATTAAGTGATGCTTCTGGCTAGCACATAATGTGTTACTACAGGAAAGAAACCTTAGATTCAGGTATTAAATATGAATTAATGTTGATAGCCTTTTAAATAATTCAAAAAGGTACAAAAATGGAAACTGAGTATAATTACTAGATATTCTTGGCAAATGCAAATGAAAAAAAGTAAAAGATCCTCAGATAAGGAGTCCAATTAAGCACCTTGGTATTGAGAGATAATTTTACAATTACAAATTTTACAATTACAATTCAAGACAGAGTTGTGGCATTTTTTTTTGAGTACTACAAAGTTTTTTTTACAACACTTCTTTGAAATATTATTATTGGCATTTGTAGGAGACCTAAAGCCAGGGAGAAGAAAGGTAACTGGTCTTGCTATAAAATCCATGCCTAAGATGATAACAGCTCAGAAGAAGGGGCTTAAGTAAATATTTGCTAAATAATTGATGAGCCAGATAAACACTAGAGGAACAGAAAAGCTTAAGTTTCAATTCCCAGTCCCGCATACAACCTTTAGATTAGGCCAGTCTTCTTTTAGACAGGCTTGTATTTCTCATTACTTATTAAAACAAGATTTTGGAATGCCTACCGAAGTCATTCAAATTGCCCTTTTGTACCTTAGGTGGCTAACGTGGCAATATAATTTACAGAGGATACATTATGTTAGAATTTACAAAGGTTCTGTGATGTTCTCAGATGCCCACCAAGGAGGCCAGCAAATTGACACCTCTAAAGTCATTTTCCTGGCATCCTGAGATGAATTTAGTGCCAGGTCTTCAAATGTGAATAGCTCATATGTCATCCTATTATGCCACCTGGCCTCGGACCAGCACACCTTTAAAATAGATTTATTTAGGCTATAAACTTAAAGGACAGTGCCTCTGTCTTCAAACATATTACATTTAAACAGCTGGGAAAATAAAATCCTAACTTTCCAAGGCTGAAATCTCTGAGGCCAATTTCAAATATGAAGAGCACTATCAAATTCTGTTACAGACACAAATTTAGATGATGTTTTATAACATATTAAAGAAAAAAGGCTCAAAAAAACAAATTTTGAGATGGGAAAACTCCTGAGCATTCACCGTTCTTGTGTTTTACTCGCAGTTCAGTTAAATACTATTCAACAAGGTAAGTGGGAGGGGCTTCACAACTTCAATTAGAAAGTAGTTTCAAATAGGGAACATATTCCAATAGTATGTCAGAGTATATAATATACTTTATGTCAAAAAACTCACTCATTCCTATTTCCCTGGAATACACTTGTTATCTAACAAATCCTTATAGATTAATTAACCCATAAGAAATTAGGCTGTGTCTCAAGAAAATCACCTAGTGACACTGGGAATCCAAATATGTATTACTGTATAACATCATTCTCTTCCACGTGTTTTCAGTTATATAAACAAAAAGAGTGATCACATATTTTGTGCCCACGTGGATTTTATGTTCTAACTTAGAATGCACATATTGCAATTAGAAACTAGACAGTGTCGCATGAAGTGCCAATGGGAAGTACTGAACTTTCTAAGTTATAAGTATTAGCTTAAAGCCTATGAACGTATGAACATTATTTACTCTATAGGAGTTAGAATAATTAGCAAAGGGTAGAATATTCAGGTTTCCTGCAGGAAAGGAAGACATGAGCTAAGCACTCAAATTCAACATGGACTGAACCAAACTTATCATCCACCTCCCTCAAGCATTGCTCACTTCCAAAGATGACTTTTCAATGAACGGCTCATTGGTCAACTGTGACAAGTGATCCAGGAGCCCTTTGCAATACCTCTCTTTTATACTCAACCCTGATCTCCAATTATCAGATTCTGTTGATTTTATCTCCTGAAAAAGTGATCCTTGATCTCTATTGCTACTTCCCAAGATTAAGCCTCTATCATCTCTTGCCTTCATAGTATTTACCTCATTTTGTAACTGAATATCTGTACAATTATTCTAATTCCAGTTGACAACATAGGCTTCATGATAGTAGACCATGTCTATTCTGCTCACCATCAATTTTCTACTGCCTTCAATAATACCTGGAACATAAGGAAGTAAAGAAATTGATTAAAGGAGCTAAAGGTTCAATATAAAGATGAGTGGGAGAAGAAGGAACAACTATGTGAGATTATGAAGAGTCCAGACCTAAAACAACAAGTTTGGCATTGTTCTAATTAGGAATAGGGCTGATACCATGTCTGTCTAAAGAAATAACAAGATGAGGAGTAAGTACTGATTTGTTTAATATAGTGCTTAAATTTGCTATTTCTAGGGGCACCTGGGTGGCTCAGTGGGTTAAAGCCTCTGCCTTCAGCTCAGGTCATGATCCCAGGGTCCTGGGATGGAGCCCCACATCAGGCTCTCTGCTCAGCAGGGAGCCTGCTTCCCTTCCTCTCTCTCTGCTTGCCTCTCTGCCTACTTGTGATCTCTCTCTGTCAAATAAATAAATAAAATTTTTTTAAAATTTGCTATTTCTATTAACTAAAAAAAAGGGGGGTTAGCAAAACACATAAAACTTTATTTCCATTAACAATTAGGAATACTTTATACACATAAAATATATCAAAGAAGAAATGCTACAAAACTGTAAAAGCTCAGCAGAAGTATGTCAGCTCCCACCTCTGTCCTCATCTTGCTCCATCTCAGTAGCACGTGACAATGCTGACCTTGGAAACCCTCCCGTCTCTTGGCTTCCACATGGCTACTTTCTCACAGTTTTCCTGTTACTCATTCTTTGGCTGCTTCTCCTCAATTTCCGATGTTGGTTCTTGCCCTTCTTCCCAACCTCTAGATGCTGGAAGGCCTCAAGGTTTAGATGAGGCCCCCTTCCTCTTTTCTCTTTCCACATAATTGAGCCCATTCAGCTTTAAATACCATACAGAGGCTGCTGTCTCCTGTCTCTCTGTAGCTCTGGCTTTTCCTCTGAGCTCCAGACACCCTGACATCCAAAAATGGGTGCCCACATATCCTCTCAAATGGAATAGATCCATAGAGACCTTTTATTCTGTCCCCCCACTTAACCCACAGGCACACACACACTGTTCTTCCCTTAGACTTCCCCATCCACTACTGTCCACCTCTTTACTAAAACCAACATTCCAGGAGTCCTCTCTGTTTCCTTGCTCATCTCACTGCTTATATGCAATCCATCACCCTGTATGCTAGCCTCTAAAATATGCCCTAGAGCTCTCTAATTCTATCCTTATGGCCACAACCCCAGTCACCATTGTCTATTGCCTACACTTCTACAATAGTCTCTCTAGCTCTCCTCCGTTTCCACTCCACCTGTTTTCCAAATCATTCTTTAACAGTAGCCATAGTAATTCTTTTTTTTTAAAGATTTTATTTATTTATTTGACAGACAGAGATCACAAGTAGGCAGAGCAGCAGGCAGAGAAAGAGGAGGAAGCAGGCTGCCTGCTGAGCAGAGAGCCCGATGTGGGGCTCGATCCCAGGACCCTGAGATCATGATCTGAGCCGAAGGCAGCGGCTTAACCCACTGAGCCACCCAGGCACCCCCATAGTAATTCTTAAAAACACAGACCAGATCACATAATTTCCCTCCTTAAAACCATCTGATGGTTTCCCACTACTCATAGGATAACATCTAAATTCCTCACTATGGAATGTAAGGAATACATGACTTGGTTCTCCCTGTCACTCTTCCTCATTAGGATCAAGTCAGGGAGGCCACATGTCTTTAAAATATACCAAGTCCTTTATTCCCTCCAGGACTTTAAGTTCTTTTATTTCCAGTTTTATTAAGGTATAATTGACAAATAAATTGTAATTAAAATGTGCAACATGATGATTTGCTATACATATACATTATGAAAGGATTCCCCCCATCGAGTTAATTAATATACCCATCGCTTCACATACTTACCTTTGTGTGTGTGCGTGTGTGCATGTGCAAGGAAGACAGACAGAGAGAGAACATTTAAGTTCCAATTTCTCAGCAAATCCAGGCCCTTAAAAGTTATATTCCACCAGCTTAGAGTGCTATGCCCCTGGTTCCTCATTTTCCCATCCTTCTACTCAAAGAATTCTTCCCCAATAACCCTGTCTACAGTACCCTCTACCCCTAACTCTCTCAACTCCATTTGTTCAGTGAACATAATATAACCTACAACACTTGTTTGGCTGTACAGTGGTTTATTGTCTGGTTTCCCCACTAGCGTATAAACTCTAGGAAGGTAGGAATGCTGTCTGTCCTCTTAATCAACATATCCCAATGCCCATTGTAGTGCCTGAAACATGGTGGTATTTTTTTCAAATATCTGTTAAGTGAACAAAAAATAGTTCTACTTCATGAATAAAAACTCTTTCCCCCCTTTTAAGAACTTACACGTGTCCACTATGTTCCTAATATTATTCCCTGGGCCAAAAGATGAATTGTTTACAGATGGGACTACTTAGCTTCATCCCAAATTTATATTTAAGAGACTACAGTATAATTTGTACAGTTTTAAGTCTGAAGGGGAAGAAAAAGAAGACAATTAATATAATGAAACAAAGAAGAACTGAGCAAAGTTTAGAAATGGGAAGGTGGCAGCAGACACAAAACGGTAGTTCAACTGAGATGAGTATGAGGTTACAACGTCCCTGAGGAAACAGGAAAACAGAGGAAGATACAATTCATTCATCATCTGTCTCTGGGATACCCACTGCATGACAGGTGCTGAGCTGAGTATATGATAGTAAATACATAGACATGGTGCCTTGCCTCATGAAACTGATAGTACAGTGAGATAAATACTAAATAAACAAACAATGAAGGTATAATTATGAACTATGCTCCATGCTGTGAAGAAAAAGTCTGAGAGGCCATGAGCAAGAATGATAAGAGTCACAGAAGACCTCTCATGGGAAAGTGATCTATAATCTGGGATAAATTAGCTGGTGAGCATGTAGATCTATGGCAGGGGTAATTCTGGTGAGGCGGGGGGATAAAGGACAATATTTGAGGCAAAGGGAAGAGCATATGCAAAGACAAGAGGCAGGAAAAATCTTAATATGTGGAACTGAAGGGAGACTTGTATGCCAAAGGAAGAGAGGGTAAGGGGAACTGTGGGGAATTCCTGGAAGAGAAATGGATGGAGGGAGAGAGGAAGGAGAGTCCTATACTGCAAGGTGACAAGTCTGAGTTTCATCCTAAGGCCAAGTATATCTTCTTCTAAGAAAGAACAGAAAGACAAAAGATGAATAAAGCTGTAAAATTTTTAAATAAACCAATGGGAAATAGTTTGCTTTGGACAGCCTTGATGGCTTCTCTACAGTTTGGGCGTGGAGAAGAGGTTGGGGCTTGAGCAAAACCACAAAGATGAACTTCTGCTGGGAATGAGATAGAAAATCAAACAAAAAGAAGCAAATATAACTCTGATTAGCAGAGGCAGGCTCAGGTAAAATGACACAGCATGAGAGGAAACAGAAACAACTGGGTCAGTTTTATGAATAATTTTAGGAACAATTCCCAGTCCCAGAGAAGATCCAAGAAAAGCCAAGGATTTACTCAGGACTGGAGACTGAAAAGAGATCTAGGATGGAAATCCATGAAATTCCACAGGCAGAGCAAAAAGGGCTAGTGGAGAGGCAGACAGAGGTGGAGTAAGTATCTGGCAAGTGGGGGTTGGAGAGTAGAGAACCGGGTGAGAGAAAAAGAGGAAAGAGAGGAGATAATGTGCAGATGAACAATTCAATTCAAATCAAATTCACAAGGATATGTTGAGCATCCTCTACATTCCAATTATATGAGATTCTAGGGATGAATTCTAGCAAAATGAATGACACTCTCTGCCCTCAGAGATGTCATAGTCTCATAAGCTGATGACAACAGAGAGTAAACATCTAATAATGATTTATGGTATAACACAGAAATAAGAATAAACTCAAAATAAAATATGATGAAAATTATTTTTATGATACAAAATGTTCTAATGATCATTACAAATGTTTAGAAACTTTATTTATTAGGAAAACTTCTCAAGAATTACTTTGGTTTCTCTTCTAAAAATTGAAACACATTTTTTCATCAGAAAGCTTTAGGGACGGGCAGAGGAGTAGCAGACTGAGATGACATCAGGTCGCAGGAGTTCAGCTAGATAGTTATCAAACCATTCTGAACTCCTATAAACCCAACAGGAGATTGAAGAGAAGAAGAGCAGCAATTCTAGAAGCAGAAAATCGACCACATTCTGAAAGGTAGGACGTGAGGAGAAGTGAATCCGAAGCGACAGGAAGACAGACCGTGGGGGGAGGGGCTGGCTCCGGGCAGCGGTGGAGCAGAGGAGCACAAAATCCGAACTTTTAGAAGTCTGCTCCATGGAGGTACATTGCTCCAGAGGCTAAGCAGGGGTGGATCCCTCGCGGGGACAGTGTGATCTCAGGTCCCACAGGGTCACAGAAGGATCGGGGGTGTCTGAGTGTAGCAGAGCTCACAGGTATCAGAGCAGGGAAGCTGACCGCAGAGATGGAGCGAAGAAGTGAGCTCTCAGCTTGGAGTTACCTTAAACTATGATCTGTGGCACAGTTGAACCACTGCTCTTTGAGCAGAGACCCCACAAGTGGCAGATCCAGGGAGACCCACCTTCCTCCGCCAAAGAGCAGAGTGGAAGGAATCTGCTGGGTTTGGAGACTCCAAACGGGGCTGTGTGCCAGAGACAGAAATCCTCAGTCACAGGCTGGGTGAGCTCAGAGAGCGGCCGGAGACCAGGGAGATGGGAGTAACTGATAGCTTTTCTCTGAGGACGTACTGAGGAGTGGGGCCCTGAACTCTCAGCTCCTCCGGGCTGGAGACTGGGAGGCCAACATTTCATTCCCGTTCTCCAAAGCTGTACGGAAAGCATTCAGGGAACAAAAGCTCCTGAGAACGAACCCGAGCAGATTACTTAGCCCAGCCCCTGGCAAGGGTACCATAATTCTGCCTTAGGTAAAGACATTTGAGAATCAATACAACAGGTCCCTCCCCCAGAAGATAAGCAAGAACATCTAGCCAAGACCAAGCTCACGGATCAAGGAGAATAGCGGAATTCCAGAGGAGGAAAAAGCAAAGCATGGAATTCATGGCTTTCTCCCCATGATTCTTTAGTCTTGCAAAGTTAATTAATTTTTTAAATTTTATTTTTTTCTTATTGTAATTTTTTTTTAACTTTTCCTCTTTCCTCTTTTAACGTTTTTAAACTAGTTTATCTTCATAATACCTTTCTAAAAAATATATTTTAAAACCTTCATTATTATAATCATTGTTATTCTTCACTGTGTCTAACTTTATTTTTGTACATATATAGGGTTTTATCTTCTAAAAAATTTTGGGATACAATTTCTTCTAATAGATCAAAATATACCCTAAATCTAGCAGAGGGCTTTGTAATAGTCTCCAGCCTGAGCAAATTCTCTCCACTTTCTTTTTCCAACCAACTTACTGTATCAATTCCTTTATTAGAAATTTTTTAAAAATTTTCATCTTTACAGTCATATTCTATCCCTTCATTGTGTTTACCCTTATTTTTGTAAATATAAAAGTTTTTCTTTCTTTAAAATTTTGGGAGGTAGCTTCTTCTGAAAGACCAAAATACATCTAAAATCAAATGGGTGGCTCTGTTCTATTCATCAGTCTAATATTTATATATTTTTTAATTTTTAAAAAAATTTCTTAAAATTTCTTTTTACCCTCTTTCTTCTCCCTCCAATTTGGGGTCTCTTCTGATTTGGTTAGTGTACATTTCTCTGAGTTCTTTGCCACCCTTTTGGTATTTAATCTCATTCATATATTCTTATCTGGATAAAATAAGGCAGAAAAACTCACCACAAGAAAAAAAGAACAAGAGGCAGTACTAAAGGCTAGGGACCTAATCAATATGACATTGGTAATACGTCAGATCTAGAGTTCAGAATGATGATTCACAAGGTGCTAGCTGGAATAAAAAAAAAAAAGGCATGGAAGAGATTAAAGAAACCCTGTCTGGAGAAATATAAGCCCTTTCTGGAGAAATAAAAGAACTAAAACCTAACCAAGCTGAAATTAAAAAAAGCTATTAATGAGGTGCAGTCAGAAATGGAGGCTCTTACTGCTAGGATAAATGAGGCAAAAGAGAGAATTAGTGATATAGAGGACTAAATGACAGAGAATAAAGAAGCCGAGCAAAAGAGAGACAAACAACTCCTGGACCATGAGGGGAGAATTCGAGAGATAAGTGATACCATAAGATGAAACAATACTAGAATGATTGGGATTCCACAAAAAGAAGAAAGAGAAAGGGGGGCAGAAGGTATACTGAAGTGAATTATTGTAGAGAATTCCCCTAACATGGCAAAGGGAACAAGCATAAAAATCCAGGAGGCACAGAGAACGCCCCTCAAAATAAATAAGAATAGGTCCACACCCCATCATCTAATAGAAAAACTTACAAGTCTTAGTGACAAAGAGAAAATCCTGAAAACAGCCCGGGACAAGATGTCTGTAACATACAATGGTAGAAATATTAGATTGGCAGCAGACTTATCCACAGAGACCTGGCAGGCCAGAAAGAACTGGCATGATATATTCAGAGCACTAAATGAGAAAAACATGCAGCCAAGAATACTATATCCAGCTAGGCTGTCATTGAAAATAGAAGAAGAAATAAAAAGCTTCCAGCACAAACAACTAAAAGAATTTGTAAACCCCAAACCAGCCCTATAGGAAATATTGAAAGGGGTTCTCTAAGCAAGGAGAGAGCCTAAAAGTGGTAGACCAGAAAGGAAATGAGACAATATACAGTAACATATCCCTTACAGGCAACATAATGGCACCAAATTCATATCTCTCTATAGTTACCCTGAATGTAAATGGGCTAAATGACCCAATCAAAAAACACAGGGTATCAGAATGGATAAAAAATCAAAACCCAACAATATGCTGTATACAAGAAACTCATTTTAACCCAAAGACACCTTCATATTTAAAGTGAGGGGGTGGAAAACAATTTACCATGCTATAGACTTCAAAAGAAAGCTGGGGTGGCAACACTTACATTAGATAAAATAGATTTTAAGCCAAAGACTATAATAAAAGATGAGGAAGGACACTATATCATACTCAAAGGGCCTGTCCAACAAGAAGATCTAACAATTTTAAATATCTATGCCCCTAACATGGGAGCAGCCAACTATATAAATCAATTCATAACAAAATCAAAGAAACACATCTACAATAATACAATAATAGTAGGGGACATTGACACCCCCCCTCACTGAAATGGACAGATCATCCAAACAAAAGATCAACAAGGAAATAAAGGCCTTAAATGACATACTGGACCAGATGGACATCATAGATATATTCAGAATATTCCATCGCAAAGCAACAGAATACACAATCTTCTCTAGTGCACATGGAACACATCATGGTCACAAATCAGGTCTCAACCAGTACCAAAAGATTGGGATCATTCCCTACATATTTTCAGACCACAATGCTCTGAAGCTAGAACCCAATCACAAGATCAAAGTTGGAAAGAACCCAAATACATGGAGGCTAACAACCACCCTACTAAAGAATGAATGAGTCAATCAGGAAATTAAAGAAGAATTGAAAACATCCATGGAAACAAATGATAATGAAAACACAACTACTATTCAAAATCTGTGGGACACAGCAAAGGCAGCCCCGAGAGCAAAATATGTAACGATACAAGCCTTTCTCAAGAACAAGAAATGTCTCAAATATACAACCCAACCTTACACCTAAAAGAGCTGGAGAAAGAACAGCAAAGAAAGTTTAACCCAGCAGGAGAAGAGAAATCATAAAGAGCAGAACAGAAATCAATGAAATAAAAACCAAAAGAACATTAGAACATATTGACAAAACTAGGAGGTGGTTCCTTGAAAGAATTAATAAGATTGACAAACCCCTGGCCAGACTTATCAAAAAGAAAAGAGAAAGGACCCAAATAAATAAAATCATGAATGAAAGAGGAGAGATCACAACCAACACCAAAGAAATTTTAAAAACATATCATGAGCAACTATACACCAGCAAATTTGACAATCTGGAAGAAATGGGTGCATTTCTAGAGATGTATAAACTACCAAAACTGAACGAGGAAGAAACAGAAAACCTGAACAGACCCATAACCAGTAAGGAGATTGAAGCAGTCATCAAAAATTTCCCAAAAAACAAGAGCCCAGGGCCAGGCAACTTTCCAGGGGAATTCTACCAAACATTTAAAGAAGAATTAATACCTATTCTCTTGAAACTGTTCCAAAAAATAGAAATGGAAGGAAAACTTCCAAACTCATTTTATGAGGCCAGCATTACCTTGATCCCAAAACCAGACAAAGACCACATCACAAAAGAGAATTACAGACCAATATCCTTGATGAACACAGATGAGAACATTCTCACCAAAATACTAGCCAATAGGATCCAAAGGTACATTAAAAGGATTATTCACCACAACCAAGTGGGATTTATTCCAGGGCTGCAAGGTTCATTCAACATCTGCTAATCAATCAATGTGATACAACACATTAATAAAAGAAAGAACAAGAACCATATAATACTCTCAATAGATGCTGAAAAAGCATTTGACAAAGTACAGCATCCTTTCTTGATCAAAACTCTTCTAAGTGTAGAGATAGAGGGCACATACCTCAATATCATCAAAGCCATCTATGAAAAACCCACGGCGAATATTATTCTCAATGGAGAAAAACTGAGAGCTTTTCTGCCAAGGTCAGGAACATGGCAAGGACGTCCATTATCACTACTGCTATTCAACATAGTACTAGATATCCTAGCCTTGGCAATCAGACAACAAAAAGAAATTAAAGGCATCCAAATTGGCAAAGAAGTCAAACTATCACCCATTGCCAATGATATGATACTTTATGTGGAAAACCCAAAAGACTCCACCCCAAATC
The DNA here is from genome assembly GCA_003697995.1 of Taxidea taxus jeffersonii. Classification (NCBI taxonomy): domain Eukaryota; kingdom Metazoa; phylum Chordata; class Mammalia; order Carnivora; family Mustelidae; genus Taxidea; species Taxidea taxus. The sequence continues at coordinate 171,143 of RCUC01131068.1, forward strand.
TGCTAAAACTTATACAGGAATTCAGTAAAGTGTCAGGATGTAAAATCAATGCACAGAAATCAGTTGCATTTCTATACACCAACAACAAGACAGAAGAAAGAGAAATTAAGGAGTCGATCCTATTTACAATTGCACCCAAACCATAAGATACCTAGGAATAAACCTAACCAAAGAGGCAAAGCATCTGTACTCAGAAAACTATAGAATACTCATAAAAGAAATTGTGGAAGACACAAAGAAATGGAAACACAGTCCATGCCCATGGATTGGAAGAACAAATATTGTGAAAATGTCTATGCTACCTAAAGTAATCTGTATGTTTAATGCAACCCCTATCAAAATATCATCAATTTTTTTTTTTAGATTTTATTTATTTATTTGTTAGAGAGAGAGAGAGAGAGCGAGCACAGGCAGACAGAGGCAGGCAGAGGCAGAGGGAGAAGCAGGCCCCCTGCCGAGCAAGGAGCCTAATGTGGGACTCGATCCCAGGACACCGGGATCATGACCTGAGCCGAAGGCAGCTGCTTAACCAACTGAGCCACCCAGGCGTCCCTACCGTCAATTTTTTTCAAAGAAATGGAACAAATAATCCTAAAATTTATATGGAACCAGAAAAGACCTCGAACAGCCAGAGGAATGTTGATATAGAAAGCCAACGTTGGTGGCATCAGAATTCCAGACTTCAAGCTCTATTACAAAGCTGTCATCATCAGGACAGTATGGTACTGGCACAAAAACAGACACATAGATCAATGGAACAGAATAGAGAGCCCAGAAATAGACCTTCAACTCTATGTTCAACTAATCTTTGACAAAGCAGGAAAGAATGTCCAATGGAAAAAGGACAGTCTCTTCAACAAATTGTGTTGGGAAAATTGGACAGCCACATGCAGAAAAATGAAACTGGACCATTTCCTTACACCACACACGAAAATAGACTCAAAATGGATGAAAGACCTCAATGTGAGAAAGGAATCCATCAAAATCCTTGAGGAGAACACAGGCAGCAACCTCTTTGACCTCAGCCGCAGCAACTTCTTCCTAGGAACATCGTCAAAGGCAAGAGAGGCAAGGGCAAAAATGAACTATCGGGACTTCATCAAGATCAAAAGCTTTTGCACAGCAAAGGAAACAGTCAACAAAACCAAAAGACAACTGAGAGAATGGGAGAAGATATTTGCAAACGACATATCAGATAAAGGGTTAGTATCCAAAATCTATAAAGAGCTTAGCAAACTCAACACCCAAAGAACAAATAATCCAATCAAGAAGTGGGCAGAGGACATGAACAGACATTTCTGCAAAGAAGACATCCAGATAGCCAACAGACACATGAAAAAGTACCCACATCACTCAGCATCAGAAATACAAATCAAAAACACAATGAGATACCACCTCACACCAGGCAGAATGGCTAAAATTAACAAGTCAGGGAATGACAGATGCTGGCAAGGATGCAGAGAAAGGGGAACCCTCTTACACTTTTGGTGGAAATGTAAGCTGGTGCAGCCACTCTGAAAAACACCATGGAAGTTCCTCAAAAAGTTGAAAATAGAGCTACCTTACAACTCAGCAATTGCACTACTGGGTATTTACCCTAAAGATACAAATGTAGTGATCCAAAGGGGCATGTACAGCCGGATATTTATAGCAACAATATCCACAATAGCCAAACTATAGAAGGAACTTAGACATCCATCAACAGATGAATGGATAAAGAAGATGTGTTATATATATATATACAATGGAATACTATGCAGCCATCAAAAGAAGTGAAATCTTGCCATTTGCAACGACATGGATGGAACTAGAGGGTATAATGCTGAGAAAAATACGTCAATCAGAGAAAGACAATTATAATATGATCTCCCTGATATGACGAATTTGAGAGGCAAAGTGGGGGGTTTGGGAGGTAGGGAAGGAAAATGTGAAATAAGATGGGTTTGGGAGGGAGACAAACCATAAGAGACTCTTAATCTCACAAAACAAACAGCATTGCCGGGGGGAGGGTGTATGGAGAGTGTGGTTGGGTTATGGACATTGGGGAAGGTATGTGCTATGGTGGGTGCTGTGAAGTGTGTAAGCCTGATGATTCACAGACCTGTACCCCTGGGGCAAATAATATATTATATGTGAATTTTTAAAAAGAAGAAAGAGAGAAAGAAAGAAAGAAAGTGAGTGAGCAAGCAAGCTAGCTTGGGGGCACCTGAGTAGCTCAGTTGGTTGAGAAGCTGGCTCTTGATTTTGGCTCAGGTCATGATCTCAGGGTCATGGGACTGAGCCCCACACTGGGCTCTGCACTTGGTAGAGTCTACTTGAGATTCTCTCTCCCACTCTCTTTGCCCACCCCTGCTCATGCCTGGTCTCTGTCTTTCTCTCAAATAAATAAATCTTTTTTTTTTTTTAAAAGCTTTAAAAAATATAGTCCTGAAATAATATTAATAATAGTAAACTTTACTATAATATTATATAACTAAACAATTATTTTTTTATTAAAGATTTTATTTATTTATTTGACAGACAGAGATCACAAGTAGACAGAAAGGCAGGCAGAGAGAGAGGAGGAGGCAGGCTCCCTGCTGAGCAGAGAGCCCAATGTGGGGCTCGATCCCAGGACCCTGGGATCATGATCTGAGCTGAAGGCAGAGGCTTTAATCCACTGAGCCACCCAGGCGCCCCCTAAACAATTATTTTAACGAGTCACACAAGGCATTTGTCCAAATAATGAAATATGCCCTCCCCCAATTTCACTAAATGAAGGAAAAGAGAAAGAGGCTTTAGTCATAAGAAAGATATAGCTGCAAATACCAAATATAATTGGCATTCTTTCCTCTTACCCTGACTTACTTTTCTGCATTGCATTTTCACTATCTAAAATTAGTTTCCCTGTGTATTGACTGTCCCTTACCAGAATGTAAGCACCAAGAGAGCAGGGGTTGTGTTTGTCTAGTTTATCACTGTGCCCCTAGTACCTAGAACAGTGCCTGGAACTTAGTAAGCACCCAACAAATTTCACCTCGGGATCTCAAATATGGCATGGTACATGATGTGTTTTTCAATGGAAATAATGAAGTATGAAGTGTGTAATTTATGAACTTATAAAATGTATAAATTATAATTGATTTTCCACAAGTTAGCATGTTAATTTTAAGAAATTAAAATCTGGTGTTTTATCTAATTTTGAAAGATTTTTTTGTCTCTTAAAAATACATAAAACATGGACCATCAAGTAACTTACACAGTCACATACAGTAACTAAATGTCCCCCTGGAAAGGTATGGTATATTGAACTTTATTTTTTCCATTGAAACCCACTAGATTTCTATACCTGAGCTCTTAATATTTGCCACTGCATTTGCTCAAAACCAGAGAGCCAGTAAGCTGGAGCCTTGTACAACTTGCCATGCTATTCACCAGTACAATGTATTTGCTTCTTATTTTATGGCTACAGTTACTTCCAAGCTTATTTTTAACAAATGACAAAACTATCTTAGAGAAACCAATATGCTAAATAAAAATCATCCTATCGGTATCAGTATAAATCATGGCTTCTGAAAGCTAGAGAGTGACATCACCTTATTTTTTGGTAACATTTTCCATATGACACTGTAATATGGCTCCGAAAGCAGACTTAAAAGAAATACAAAAATTCTGGCTAATCAAAATATTTATTTTTAAATTAAAAATTAAACATCTTAAAAACTAAAAGATAATTTTAAAACATAGAGTTTAGACATACTATACAGAGGAATACAACTAAAGGTGTCTTACTTTTTAGAACTGGGAGATTTATAGGCTCTAAGAACCACCTGAAATGAGAGAATAATTTTTCATTTTAATTTTTAATTGTTTAAGAAATACCCACATTACACATAAATCAGAAGGGACTGACTATTCCAATAAGTTACTTGAATAAACACATTAAAAATGGGGTTTCTTTAAAGTTTAGTATAAAAAGATTTTTTAAAAGGTTGGCAACATAGACCTGGCTCCACTCAGGATGACAATTCAAAGTGGAAGAACATTCTCTTTACTTGCTAGGGCTGCTCAGTGTCATCAGAATGTTATTCCTATTTTAGGACAGGTGGCCCAAATTAAAAATGACTAAGACATAGGAATGGGTCAAACTGTATTGTCTTCCCTATCTATCTGTGGATATTCTCATCATGCATATGTTTTAAATTTTTCAAATGAAAATAACGTGCTATGAAATAAGTCTTAACGACTGTCTCACATAAGTCACTGATTGTTTTTAAGCACTTAAAATACTTTATCCAGCCACCCTAAAACCTAAAGAAAAATGAAAAACAAATACAACTTTAATACTATTCATCAATTTAAACTGAAAGCAGAGAAATATATTCTTATTGTTGAATATATAATTCCTTGGACAGATAGCTGATATTAGGAAAAAAAGTTAAAGGGAAGAAAACAAGAAGTATGTTTGTTACAATTTTGAGGTGAACCGGTAAAACCTTACTGTAGAAGGCAGAGCCACTAAGGTAGCCAAAGCTGATGGGGGGTAAAAGTCAAGGGGAAGAAAACTGGACAAACTGCTATCAGTTTGTGGTGTATCTGTAGAAATCCCTTCATATTAGCAACTGCTGGAATAAATACCAACTTTTTCATCCTCATATTTGATGATCAAACAGCCCTAAGTGTGAATAGAATACATCAGAAAAGTTCTTTTATATATAACACAAAGCCCCAGAAATAATTATCTTCCTGAGGGATGCTCCAGTGTCCTAGACACTCTTTCTTCTGGCCAACCTATGCAATTTTTAAAGATGCTGGAAAATCAAGAGTTAAGGGTTTCTATTGTAATATTTCCTATCAGAAAAGATAGCTCACATTTACAGCGGGGTGAGAGTAAAAATTGGCATTTTACAGATTTGTCCCTATGACATGACTAAAGACAGAGGTATAATGATGTCCTTTACAAGTTATTTATCCCCCTGCTTTCAGGCAGGGTTTTTCCCAAATTATCTTTAAACTGTTGAGTATCCACATTAGTTTAAACATCTGCAAGGAAGGAAATTCCTCAAACTCCCCTGGTATTTTATTACTGTATTAACAATCCTACTTCCAAGAACTGGGCTTTGGTCATCACATTGTAATTAGTTACCAGCCAGCTTGTCTATCAACAAGTATTTGCTGAGCACACACAGGGAGAATGTTATTCTGTTCAGTCTTTGATGGTAGACCTTCCCCTATAGTCACTCCTAATTGCTTCTTCTGTCAAATACAACTCTAATCCTGGATTCAAATAGTCTCCCACTAAATTTCCATTCATCCCATTATGGATTCCCTATTACAATGGATAAGAAGGAGCATCCTATTAAAAACTGTTTTCTTTACTTATACAATACAGTTCAATGTTTAAGATAATTTTGAAATAGTATGTTGTTTCAAAACCAGGAGGTGTTATCTCAATATTTCAAGTGAAGAAACTAGGCCTCCAAAGAATAAGTATCTGCACAATTACTAAATTGTGACTTGTCCTTCCCAGAGTGGCTCTTGCAAATCAGCTTTAATTTACCACCTCACCCTTTACCCCTTCCTGCTTTCTCACAGATCATTATAAGACATCTCCAAAACTCATCAGCTGGGTTTCACTAAATGTTCCTTTTTCTTAAATCTCCATATATTCCCAACTTATATCTAGATCCTCATTTTTTTTCTCTTCTTAAATATTAACTTTCTTTAGTCTACCTATACTCTAGATTATTCCTCTGCCTCCTCAAAGTTTCACCTTTAACATGAATGCTGCATTTCTAGCACTCTCATTTTGCCAAACCCCTGACCTTCAAACACTTCTAAATATCATTTTTGAACAGAAGGAAATAAAAAAAAATAACAACCCAGCCTATTTCTTCCATCTGCCTTCCTATATTGTTCCTTCCAGTTACAGAAGGATCTTTGCTTGAGCTTCTTCTATCCTTGATAGTACTGACATCATATCTTCTGGGAATTCTTTAAAATTCCCTCCTCCCTATAGAATCCACTTCTTGTCGCAGAATTGTGGTTCTGCAGCTAAATCCCAAATCTAGTGTTTCCCTCCTTATGTACTCCCTCAAAGGTTTCAACTAATTGCAAAGTTTTTTGTTTTTTTTTAATAAAGATTTTATTTATATTGCTGGGGGGTAGGGATAGGTTGGTTGGGTTTTGGACACTGGGGAGGGTATGTGCTATGGTGAGTGCTGTGAATCGTGTAAGACTGATGATTCACAGACCTGTACCCTGGGACCAATAACACATTATATGTTAATAAAAGAAAGATTTTATTTTTGCAAGAGAGAGAGAGAGAATGAGCACGCACACAAATAGCGTGGCGGGGGGCAGGGAAGGGGCAGAGGGAGAAGGAGACTCCCCGCTGAGCAGGGAGCCTGATGCAGAACTCAATCCTAGGACCCTGGGATCATGACCTGAGCCGAAGGCAGACACTTAATGGACTATGCCACCTAAGTGCCCCAAACGCAAAGTTTTAATGATGACTCTGAAACTCAGGATATGAAAATCTACTTTTCAAGCTTCAGTATTTCCTTTAAGCTAGACTTCCTCAGATCCAGCTGTTGAGCACATCCCCTCTTGGAAGCATCTCAAGTTCATCATATTTGAAATGAAGCACATTATTAATAACAAAGAAAATTCACTTGCCAACTTAATCAGTTCCATCAATGGCAACTAAAAAACTTGATGGACTACCTGTATTCTTCCATGTTTGTCATACTTACCATTATCCTGCATACCATGCTCAGAATAGTATTGCTAGAACACTGCTTTTTATGTTACTTATAGTTTATGAACCTATAATAGCTCCTATTACCATCTGCATTATGCTCAATCTCTTTTACCTAACTTTTCAAGTTCTTATACCAAATAGTATTTATTGATCTACTCAATGGAATTTCTTTTTTTTTTTTTTTTAAGATTTTATCTATTTATTTGACAGACAGAGATCACAAGTAGGCAGAGAGGCAGAGAGAGAGGAGGAAGCAGGCTGTCCACAGAGCAGAGAGCCCGATATGGGGCTCGATCCCACGACCCTGGGATCACGACCCGAGCCGAAGGCAGCGGCCTTAACCCACTGAGCCACCCAGGCGCCCCTCAATGGAATTTCTAATCTGAAACTTAGCCAGTTTACTTACAGGTCCACATCTCCTTGCTCAGATCACTAACTCTATGTACATTATCTGCCATCACCCTTTCAAAAGTCCAATACTTACACCTACTTTAAGACTTATTCTCTTTATGAAAAGCTCCACTGATTCATTCTAAAAATGTAGGGTAAGCCAATGTCAATTTCCTATTTTTGAAACTGTATTACACTTATATAAAATGTCACCATTAGGGAAAGCCGAATGAAGGGAACATGGGATTCCATGCAGTATTTCTGCATCTTCTGATGAGTCTATTATTCAAGATATTATAGATATTTTATATTATTTCAAAATAAGAAGTTTAAAAAATATAGAATGGGCATCAGCTATATAAATGCCAGCATAAGTGGGGTGTTAAGGTCACACAGAAGAATACAATACATACTGAGCCTTCCATGCATTTTTACCTTCTATCTGGGAGTGTTAGGGACTAAACTGTGTGTCCCCCTCCAAATTCACAGACTGAAGCCTAACCCCCAATGTGACTGTATTTGAACACTGGGCCTTTAAAGAAGTAATTAAAATTAAATGAGGTCACAAGGGTGGGGTCCTAATCCAAAAGAAATAGTATCCTTACAAGAGGAGGAAGAGGCACTGGGAGTGTGGACATATAGAGAAAAAGGTAATGTGAAGACACAGATAAAAGGTGTCCACCTGCTTATCAAGCAGACCTCAGGAGAAATCAAACCTGCCAGCAGGTTTCTAGAACTGTGAGAAAATAAATTCTGTTGTTTAAGCTCCCCAGCCTGTGGTATTTTGCTATGGCAGACTTAACAGTCTAATACAGGAGTGAGGGATGAAGTAAAAATATTAAAGTATGGTACCATATGTTAAGCACTACGATAGCCATATGCCCAGGGACCACAGAGCACAGATGACAGAGGGACTAGTACTGCCAGGAGAACTAGGGAATGCTTTGTGGAACATCATTTCAGCTGGGTCTTCAGAAATTAGTGGTAATTTTACCACAAGCCAAAGACTAACTCTCTAAGCCAAGGAAATTACAGAAGCCTGCAAAGCATGGTGTATTTGGAAAATATTGAATTCTTCAGTATTGGTAAAGAATCTTAAGGATGAAAGTGCAGGAGATAACAGCTAGAAGGATAATGTTGGTCTATTTCATAAAGAATGTTATATTTCAGGCTTAAGACGTTTGATTAAATGTGGTAAGTAAAGCTGTAAAATATTTTCATGCAGATAAGTAAATACCCAGATCCCCATCTTTGCAAAGAAACCCTCACTCATGGAAAACTGTAAATTCATTATAGATGTATACAGATTTAGCTACAAAAAAATGTTCACTAATAATTGTTTATCATACTGAAATCCGAAATTGTATATTTGACAAAAAGGGGTTGATTAAATAGGTGGCTATTAACATATGTATAATATTTAATAATACAATACAATTTAATGAACATTTTTAAAGTGGGTTAAAAGCAGTAAGTACAGTATGACCCAATTTTATAAAACAAATTACATCTATGCAAAGAAAAAAAAAACCTGGAAAGATGTATACACATATACATGCATAGATTATATATATATATGTATGTATATACACTTACATAAATTTATATATAGCAGCATTTGTATCTGTTTCAGGGTGGTCAGATTATTAGTGATTTTTCATCTTTTTTTCCCATCTGAATTTCTAAGATTGCTACAAAACATTTTATGTGTGTATTAAAGATATGTTATGTTTAGTAACTTTATTACAACAAAATTCATACTTTTAAAACATATATTCAGTGGTTTTCAATACATTCACAGATTTGTGCAGCCATCATGCAACCTAATTTTAGAATATTTTTCTCACCCAAAAGGAAATCCTCTACCCATTAGCTATCACTATCCATTTCTCCACCCCTACCCCACCCCTAGCCTTAGGCAACCACTAGTATACTTTCTGCCTCTATGAATTTGCTTATTCTGGACATTTTATATGAATGGAATCATATAATATGCAGTCTTTTGAATTGGCTTTCTTTCACTTAGTATATAATGTTCTCAATATTCACCTATGTTATAGGATATTCTACTATATGGATGTGCCTCAGTTATTTATTTATTCATCACTGACAAATATTTGGATTGTTCCCATTTTTTGCTATCATGCTGCTATGATCATTCATAAATTGTTTGTTTTTATGGTAGAACTAAAAATAAAGGAGGAATGTTAATTCAAGAAGACTATTGGTAGACCATTTTAATAGCAATAGGAGACAAGGGCATTAAGTAGGTTAATAGCAGTGTGGACAGTGAAAAGAGATAAATTTGGGAGGTGCCACCATCAAGTTTTGGTGATTGGCTGAAAATGGGGAACAAAGGAAACAGAGGTCAAGGCCGTCCTGAGGCCCCTGGCCTGGGCATTGGGTAACATTATCCACTGAGATGAGACATGAAAAAGGAGGTGAGGTGCACTCAGGCAAGCGGAAGTGGAGAGGCCTGTGGGGTACTGACGGAGACATATGAAACCTGGAAGGAAGGCCAGACAGAAAAGTACAAACTCAGAAATCATGGAATGCGGGTGGTAATTGGATGAGACTGTCCAGGAGAGCATGAAGACAGAATCCTAATAGTCAAGAGACAGAAAAAGGGGCAAGAAGCCACAAAGCAGACAGAAAAAGACAGGCCTGAGGGGGACAGGAACAGTTTCCAATATGAAAGAAAAGCCAAGGAATGAAAATATTCTAAGGAAATGATCTCTTCCATAAAAGGGAACAAATCAACCAAATGAGTTGTAGGCAAAGCATTCACCAGATTTAGGAATTATGAAGTCACTAGTGGAAAGGTGAAAAAGCTACTCAGAGATCAGTAATTGGAATAATTTGGCCTCCTTTCAGAGAGGAGATACAGAGATGGGATGGAGGCAGAATCCATAACCTGGCTGCATGCATTTATACAAGGAGTCCTGGGCAAGGGAGGACTTGGGCTCATTTATCAGGATAGAAATACAAATAAGCCCCATAAACACATGTTCATTGTCTTTGAACAACTTATTTCCTTTGGGAAATAAAAACCATTAATTTTCCTGGTTTATGAAATGAGTCCTTGTTTTTTCCTTACCACCACTTCTGATACAATTACAGTTGTTTTCTTGGTAGTACTTTTGACCATGGTCCCTTCTTATGAGTTATATAGATTTTTTGTAGGAAAATGTGCACAGTACATGGAAAAGAAAGGGTAGGAGGATACTTAGTGCCTATAACCCCGCCACCCAGAGTAATTACCATTAACCATTAAAATTGGTTTTATGTGCTTCTGAACCAGAAGCTCAACCTTTTGTTTTCTGCCTTTGCTGACTTAGGAAGACCTATCCTGCTTCCACATCTATGTATATACCTTTATTTCCTTGTGTTTTATGATCTCATTTTTTTTACATTTAAATCTCTTAGCTATCAAAAATGTGCTGTAGCACATGGTATGCTGTAGCACTAGGTAATCTATTTTTTTTCTCCAAATGGCAGGCCAGTTCCTAGCACCATTTTTAAACTCACTTGTCCTGTCTCCATTGCTCTCAAATGTCACAGAACATGAGGTCCGAGTTCAGATTAGCACATTCTAAATTGTCATATGTTTAATTGGCAGAGAGGGAGGTGGATTTTCCTGCTTCTAGAAGTTCTGATTATCCCAACTATAGTCACAGAAAAGCAAAAGCATAACACGAAGGTATTCACTCAAAAACTAAGACTACTTATAAAATTAGTTTCTACTCAAGTATCTTTCCACATTTAATACTAGATGAATCCCTGGTTGCTTTCAACTTTTTACATGTGTCCATCTCCCACCAACTTTTGGAAATTGTTGCAAATACAACATAATGGACTGCAGAGGGAAATTACAAATCTTGCAAATGATGTAAAATTTGAAGCAGCTGAAGTGTCATTAGAGATACAAGGACAGTGACCAGTGAAATCTGGCAAACATAATTAATCAAGAGAAAAAAAAATTGACCAGAGGATGACAGGACAGATGTTTCCGGAGAAAATATTTTGCATACGAAGGGATTAAGAAAGACCTCACCTAGGAAAATGGATGATACCTTGGAATATTTTTTCCTAAAAAGGACCCTTTCTTTGTAAAGGTGCTTGTAAGGTCAAATGTGAATATCTACCAACATGCCAAAACAAACAAAACCAAAATCATACAAAATTCTTTCATTGTTGTCTCTAAGAATTAGCATGTAATTATAGGCATAACATAAATTTTGGCAAACACATGATAAAATAAACTTACTATTAATTTTAACTTTACTTATTTTTCAACTGAACCTTTTTATTTTCCCAAATAAAAACAATAAAATGTTGGTTCCAGTTTCAGGTAGTCTTCTAATACCAATTAGTCTGAAACCTTCCATACTTTAATCAATTTTTTAAAAAGATTTTATTTATTTATTTGACAGACAGAGATTACAAGTAGGCAGAGAGGCAGGCAGAGAGTGAAAGGGAAGCAGGATTCCTGCTGAGCAGAGAGCCTGATGTGGGGCTCGATCCCAGGACCCTGGGATCATGACCTGAGCTGAAAGCAGAGGCTTTAACCCACTGAGCCACCCAGGCACCCCACTTTAATCAATTTTTAATGTTCTATTTGGTATATCAAGCTCCGTTGTGGTAATTGCAACACTGCCTGCCATTCACTGTTACTTTGTAACAAGTGTCCCCAAAAGGCAAATTTTACACTCTTCTTTTTTAAAATTTCTTGTCTGATATTACATTTTTTTCTCTTCTAGCTCTAGAATTCTTTTGTCAAATTCTCACAAGTACCTTTTAGATTTTACATTAATATTTATACTAATTATTAATAGAAGCTCACATTTAGTGAGAATTTGCTGTGTGAAGCACTTACTAAGCATTTTCCAAGTACTGTTATATTTAATTTGGCTAAAAACTCTGGTAAAGTATTATTATTATTCCTATTTATAACTGAGAAAAACTGAGAAGTTGACAAGCTAAGAAACTTGTCCTATATTACATAACTGCTAAAGGACCAAGCTAGCTCATGTACTTCTGAAGTCAAAGTCTGCTTCACAATAGCACAGTTGACCCTTGATCAATGCAGGAGTTGAGAGTGGCGGCTCCCTGTGCAGTGGAAAATCCATACATAATTTTTGACTCCCCAAACACTTCCTAAGAGCCTACTGTTGACTGAAAGCCTGACCAATGACACAAACGGCTGGCTGGAATACATTTTGTAAGTTGTCTATCTTATACATTATATTCTTATAATAAAGCAAACTAAAGAAAATGGTATTAAGAAAATCATAACAGAAAATACATTTATAGTACTGTGCTGTATTTATTTTTAAAAATCTGCATAAAAGTGGACCTGTCCAGTACAAAGCAGTGCTGTTCTAGTGTCGACAGTATTTTACCATTTTGGAACTCACCCCTTTTTTAGACAAAAATGAACAAACAGATTCAGAAGCTATTTAGTAATTTTTCCTGAGGCCTTTCCTATGCTGAATGTCTAAATTTCTTATATGAAAGACTTCAAACTTATAAAAGTTCAAACAAAGTATATAACCAACAGCTAGATCACACTGACAATATGAAAGTAAACACCAAATGCCTTACCAAGCATCTAAGTGAGACCTCAGAAAGCTAAATTTAAATGCTACTGAAATGGGTCATTTGGAAGAAGCCTCAAAATAACATCAACCTAGAAGGCAAAAAGGTCATTAACTCAAATTTAAAATACTAAAAAGTGGGAGTTTTAAATTTATCTCCCCAAAGGATAGAATAGATACCCTTTTCAAACTTTTACTCTCTAATATCTCCTACCCACTTGATAGAGTGAAAATACACAAAATACTAATTTTGGGGTGGCCCATATCACATCTCAGAGTAAGTTTTCTGACTCATACCTGTGAAAAGGTTCATCTTATTTATCAAACTGTCTTTGCTTTCTGCACCCCCCCCAAGTTGGCTTCCTTAAGGCCCAGCAGTGCCAAAGCAAGTACAGTTGAAGCTATGGCCCACTGTAACTTCTGATTCAATGGATCACATTAAGAGAATAGTTTCTTGAGGCACTTGACAAGCCTGGATTGTCCTTAAGCCTTTTCCCTTGCTCAGTTTGCTCTGCCTGCCCTGCTATGGCCCCACACCATCTCTCCAAGCTTCCATCTAATGGGCCATCATAACCCCCTCCACTTCTTGCAGGACAAAGACACATAAATGTTAAAAACCCATACAGACAGGGTACCTGGGTGGCTCAGTTGATTAAGCACCTGCCTTCAGCTCAGGTTATGATCTCGGAGTCCTGGGATCCTGATGTCCTCAAGTCCTGCATCAGGCTCCCTGATCTGCACGGAGCCTGCTTCTCCTTCTCCCTTTGCCTCTCCCTCCACTGGTATTTCTCTCTTGTGGTACCTCACTCTCTCTCAAATAAATAAAGTCTTAAAAAAAAAAAAAAAGGAAAAAAACCCATACAGAAATAGTAAAAGGTTCCAGTATTCATGAGGTTAAAATGACTCATCTCCAAATACCATAACTTAGGCCCACCTACATGTGCATTAAGTTTTAGATATGTGCTTGACAGAGTTAAGTCTTAGCTGTAATTAGGGCCAGTGAAATATCACCCTAGACACTGAGGTCATAAAAGGAAACCTCTGGCCATCGGCAAATCTCTTAGCCTCAAGCATCTGCAGGGACAAAGCAGGTAACAAACATGTATCAGAAAGCCAGGTAGAGCACTAAAGGATTTCACATTTCAGTTTTTTTAAAACACCACCCTGGTGGCCCTCTTTGACTCTTGCTCTAAGGGGATGCACACAGCTGAGATTAGAGAAAGGACATTTAATGAAAGTACAGTATTCCCCAGCAGAAAAAAATGCAAATACCAAAGCTACAGGTAGGAGACAGGGAAGAAGTTTGATGGCTCTACAATTAAAAAAAGACATATACCCAGAAAAGGGCGAGCTAAATCTTGATAGAGCATCTGAAGGTTGATAAAGGCAAACCGGAGAAATGTGAGGCAAAAAGTCCATAAGGTAATTCCTAGTGGGAAATATTTTCAAACTGTAGACGCCAGGGAGGATGTTGTCATCATGGCCTTTACTGGAGCAAAGAAAGGGCACATCCAAGGTGCTGGGCTCATAAAGTCATGAGGCTAGAAAACACCAAGGGTTTTTTATTCTGAGATGTTTATCCATCTGCCATTTAATAGGGAACATGGTAAAATGACACACACTCCTGCCTTGTAATACCAACTACTAAGTCACCTCATCTTCCTAGACCTCAGTTACCTCAGCTGTTAAGGGAGGGAGGAGAACCAGATGATTTCTGAGATCCTGCCCAGCTTTTAAAAAAATATCATGTCTGTGAAAAATGCTTGTAGGCTTCTGCACTCAGTAACCCACTCCTTTCTAATATGCCACTTTCCCTTCATGTATTCTGAAACAACTATGACAGCTACACTAACACTGTAAATTGCACAATTACTGGCTTGTAGTAACAGAGTATTTTCTTATTATCTCTGTGATGATGGGGATCACGGCACCTACGGAGATTACAGAAATGAGGCACAAAATGAAGATCAATCTTTAACATAGTCCTCATAGCAAAGACAAGACACTGTATGAAACTGTTTCTGCCCTTTTCCTCCCACACTACTAGACTGATTTAAGACAGAAGAAGGACTCTTAATGTCATAAAACAAACTGAGGGGGGTGGGGGGAAGAGGGGTTGGGAGAGGGTGGTGGGGTTACATTATATGTTTAAATAAAGCTTAAATAAAGTTAAAAAAAAAAAAAAGCTTACACAGGAGGAAGCTCAGGCTGTAAGTGTATTTGTACCACTATGGTCTGTGTGGTCTAGAGGGAAGCACAGAGGGCTAGATCTGGATTCTAGACTGACCATTTCCAGTCACCATGTAAATCTGGGCAAGTTTATCTAAGCTTTTCCTAAATCTGCTTTCTGTTTATAAACAGTAATAATTCTATGTTTCTTCTATCTCAGAAATGTGCTAAGTACAGAAATAAATGTGTGAAAATTTTGATTTCTAGGGAGGAAAAGGTATTATAGGCAGTAATGGAACATGTTAATGAGAGCATTGATTTAACAGTTTTTTAAAACTCACTACTATATGGGACGCCTGGGTGGCTCAGTTGGTTAAGCAGCTGCCTTCGGCTCGGGTCATGATCCCAGCGTCCTGGGATCGAGTCCCACATCGGGCTCCTTGCTCGGCAGGGAGCCTGCTTCTCCCTCTGCCTCTGCCTGTGCTTGCTCTCTCTCTCTAACTAATAAATAAATAAAAATCTTTAAAAAAAAAAAAACTCACTACTATAATTAGATCAAAGCAAGCGGGGACAGAGAATCACTCAACCAGAGTCAAAAACTGGGTCAAGTAGAAGCAATGAAGCCCATGACAGTGCGGCACAGATGCACAAATCCTCAGTCTCCCCAGTGGACTGACCTCGGCTAGACTAGGCATGAGAGGCACAGGCCTGGCTTACAGAATCCTGGTTGGGGAACAATTACATTTTCCATCTACCTGCATTTTTTCATTTCTCCCTCCTTCCCTTCTCTTCCTCCTTTCCTGTGCTCCTTCCTTCCACACACTGAAAAATTTTGCACCAAAGGAGCTTACATGGATATGGCCCTCAAGCTGCTTCTAAACCTAGTTATTTAAGCAAATGACTAAAGTTTCATAATCAATAAATGTGACTAAGGAAGCATATGTTCTCTCCAGGTGTCAAGGTCTTCGCTCACAGCATTGCCACTGGCTATTCTCAAAGAGAATTGGGCAGGGAGGCAGAGAAAAAAGGGCAGGGCTGCCCACGCACTAACAGGTAGGTATGCTAGCAGTCAGGGGGCCGATCCCATCTCTTTCTTAAGTTTTCTCTTGTATATATTTGTCCTTCTCTCTCAAGCTTCCTTTGTTTCTTCAACTGGCAAGGAAGGAGAGAGAGCTATGTACTGAGTGCTGATCATAGTAAATATTTTTCATTTACTATCTCATTAAGACTAAATATTTATTTCTTACAAAAATAATCCTGTAATAGGGGACAAAGATAGATGAGTAGAGGCCAAAGGGCCAGTTAGGAGGATGTTAACAAGGGAAAGATGAAGAGGGGCTAAATTGAGATAAACTATATTACAACTGTTTCTATATGGAAAGACATTTCTATTCTGAAATGTCATATTTGAAATATTATTTTAGAATAAAAGTTAGGTTCTATCCAAGTGTAAATAAGGTAAAAAAGAAAAAAGATTTCAAACCATGGAATATAGCAACTTATGATGCCAAACCAGCTATTTTCCCACCCCCAAATTATAGACTGAATTATACGTATATCTATAACAATGGTAAGAATTACAGCTTTACTTTTTGAGTGTGCCTCTATCCCAAGCATTGTGCTAGGCACTTTACAAGCATCGAAGGCCCTAGTGACAAGAAAGGCATTATTATACCTACTTTCAAAAGGAAGAAAACTAAGACTCTGGAAAGTTAACTAATATTCCCAGGGTCACATAAGCGGTAAGGGATAAAGGCAGGACCCAAACACTGGTCTGTCTGCCTCCAGAGTCTGTGCTTATTAGATTATGCTATGCTGTCTCCATGTTTATCTTTTTAAGTTTTTGCTTGCATTCCTTTTTACTTCTAGGAATGCTGATTGAGGGGAAAAGGAAGCAAGAGGAAGAGCATCAGCATGGTGGGGAGGGGCACACAAGGCATGTAAGAAGGAAGAAGAGAAAACAACAGCACTTCTCATACCATGGTCCTTGCTTTAGAAGGAAATAGAAACTACTGCTGTTGCACTGAATTAATGCATTTACTTTATATTCCTTGCTATTGCTATAAAGACAGACACTAAGAGAGAGCTATTGCCTCTGAGAGACCCAAGTGCAGCACCATTGATTGCTTAGCCCCTGTGACCACGGAAAGGGCTGACCGGGATGCCCATGGCCAGCACTGACTGCTCATGTTGGGGCAAGCTGGGTCTCCCTCTACCTTGGCCTGTAGGTGTCACATCTCTGCAGCCTGTTCATATCTCCTGATCCCAGTCTTCTTTTTCTCTTCCCTCTGCCTTATTCTGATGACCACAATCCAAGCAAAGAGCAGTGCAGATGGGACTCACTCATCTGGATTACATTAGCTGCTTGTATTATGCTATTTACATTTATGAAATACGGTATCGCAAGACCACAGTCAGTAAAACTTTTCCTTAAAAATAGTTTTATTCTCTAATCCACTTTTTATTGGTTAGAAGCAAGACAAAGTGGATCATATATTTAAAAGCAGAGGGAAGAAAAAAGACATATCATTCTAGAAATGTCTAGCAAGCAAATATCTCAAGAATATTTATCCAAGTGGTTACCCTGGGATATCTGAGGGGAAATGTGAAAGCAATTTTCTTGGCTATCATCACGTTAATATGAAATGCAAACCCCAAATAGAACCTCAGGCACATTCCTTTAATTTGTGAAAAGTAGTCATGTTTAGGGAGCAAGGACGAAGCTCTTACCTGGCATAACCATGGTCTGTGGAGCCGCTGCATCCGTACTTAAGCAGAGACGTCCACCTTTGGCTAATCTATCGCAGAAGAAGGCGATATGTTTCTTTAGTCGGCTTGTGTCTTTGGGTATGTTCAGCTGGCTGCTGAGGCTCAAAGCCTGCTCCTTTGAACTCTTTGATAGGCAAGTCTTTAAGAGGTGGGAAATGGCAGCATCCACAGTTTCTTCCCAGCCCTGGAAGCAAAAACTAATGTTGAATTTACACAAAGACAACAAATGAGCAAAGTAGGCACTTAACCGCTAAACAGGTTATAAGATGGAGTGTTTATGTCCTAGTGTTGGGGGCCTGTTGAGAATTTGGTTTCTAGAATATTTCCTACCAGTCTGGTTTTTTAATTCTAGCTCTGTTGTCTATTTGACCTTGAGCAAGTTACTTAATTTCTCTTAGCCCCATCCTTATCTACAAATGAGGATACTAAGAGTCTGCAGCTCCAAAGGCTGAGGTGATTAAATGAGATGGTATATGAAAATCATTTAGTCCTGTGCCAGACATAAGGCATAAATAACAATAACACTAATAATCTCAGGTGTAGGTGTACTTGATGATCTGGATCCTAAAGCTGCCAGGATTATAGTTCATTTTGCTTTATCTTTCTACTGAAGGAGAACTGGCCAGCACAAGGAGGACATTTGGAGATCTTGGGGGAAACTGGAATGAAAGGAAAACCCTAGTGTCTCTCTCAATTACTAGACCCACAGTCTTAGGGTTGCAGGCGGAAACCAGAGTTTATTTCAAGAGGAATTTTTGAGACACAAGCCTATCTAGTCCCACTTCACTGTCCAGGTAACAAAAAAATGACACAAACTGAGGAAGTGGGCCATAGACCCCACTTTTGCTGGGACTAGTATGGTTGTGCTAGAGTGCAGACCTTGAGAAGCGCAATGTCACCTTAGCACCATGAAGGCTACAATCCTAGGAATACTAATGCTGGGTGGGGACCCCATCATAGAAAGTACCAGCACCAGCAGGACTGGCATGAGGAGGTACCATGCTCAGATGGGCTCAGATAATAATAGAGCAAGAAGCAGGAGGATTCAGCTCATGAGCTCCCATTGGGCATTGCCAGGGAGTCTTGGAGATAGCTGGGTAAGATTTTCATAGAGGTCTGGAGGTCCTAAGCAGCACAATAGGGAAGTCTAAGTGAAATCTTGGTATTATTACCAATGCCATTTGCACCCAGAGATTGGTAAAACCTAGAGCACCATAGGTGTGACAATCAAAATGAAACTATATATAAAGGAAAACACTGAATGAATTTATTTATATAGAATGCTACAGAATAGTCAAAGTCCCTTATATAAGAGGTAAGAAACTTGAGACTCAGATGGAACCCCTGGGAAGCCTACTGTTAGCGCTGCTCCATCCTCAACCTTAACAGGTAAGCCATTTTTCAAATACCCAAACTGGATTAGGTTACTTCTCACCCTGTGCTGTAATGGCTGGCTGCGTGGTTTGGTTTCCCCATGAGAATGCCTGGAGTTCTCTGCACCCCTAGCACTATGCTTGATAAACAGAGGGTGATCAAGAAATGTGTTAGCTGGACAGAGAGATTATTAACACAGAGAACTAAGTTGGGAGGACTTTGGAGTCCAGTCATGTGGGATTTTCCTAGGACCTTGTTTGCAATAGCAACCATCTGCATAGGCATGGTTGTCTTCACAGTCCAAAATTACTACTTTTGGAGGCAGTTCACTCCTTTCAGGGACATGTGTAACCATCAGAAAGCTATTTTTATAGTGAGCCAAAACCTGCCCCATTGGCCCTGAGTCTACCCTCCAGAGCCATGCATAATAAATCTAACCTCTCTTCTACATGATAGCCCTTTATATCTATGAAGACAGCAATTCTGTACCCTCTCCTCCAGAATAAATAGCCTCAGTTCCTCCAGCTCTTCCCTATATAAACATGGTTTCAAGTTTTCTCTCCATCCTGACAACTTGAATTTGAATGAGTTCCAATTTTAAATACTTAAGAATTAATACAGCTAACTAGAGAACCCCAAACTGACCCCCAAGACACCAGGCTGGGGTTGGAAGTGCAGGATAGGAAACAGCCATCTCTCCCATTTACTGGGAATTTTCTCCCTGCCAGCCTGGCCTTTGGTTGCCTCTGATCTCTTGGCAGCTGCCTCAACTCTTGATTCACAATGAGTGACCAGATGACTAAACTCTGGACCTTTTCCATACTCACCACACCACATGTCTTCCTTCTGCAACTATGGAGTTGGGTCTTTAGACTTAAGTGTGAATTCCATGTGTGTCCACTGGAGAACTTCCCACTAATTGCCAAACTTAAGGGTTTTTACCCTACTGAGCCATTATGGATACTACTGGCCAAATTAGGATACAAATTTATTACAGTGATCCTGAAAATCCTTTCAAGAGATGTCAAAGACTGTGAAAACACTTCCTACTCTAAACCACTGAAGAATAATAAACCATTAGCTACCACAAAGACATCTCTACATAACTGCCCAAATCTAAACTAGACCACTACCTAAAATTGAATTTGTATTTCAAGATAATGGGTTTAAGACAAAATAGTAAACCAGGTGAACCAGAGAATGTATTTTCAAGTTGCTTTTGGAGCCATTGACAAAGAACTCTGGAATATTAAGAGGTAAGATCTTTGCATATAATTTGGCATTTGTGGGGGCTGTGGTCATTGCAGCATTAAAACGGTTCCTACTATTTTATAGACTATTTGTCTAAGCAAACTATTTCAATAAGTAGATTACAGTAGCATATTAGATAATTTAAGTTGATATGGCATTTAGTTAACATAGAGGTACTATGAATTTCCTCTCTTACTGCCAACTTGCAGATCAAGTAAAGAACTATGTCATGTTTAGGTAGTTGGCATGGATATTTCTTTAATATAATGAGGCATAATGCCAATGCTTCAGAAGAATTGCTACTAAAATATAGGACTATTATTTAGAAGGACTATATTGCTAAGTAAACTCAAAATGATAATAGAGGGTATGAAGGAGGGCACATATTGCATGGAGCACTTGGTGTTATACGTAAATAATGAATCTTGGAACACTACATTGGGAACACTGAAAAGAAATTTTAAGAAAAGAAAGAAAATTTTTAAAAAGCAATAAAAAAACTCTTCAAAATGAAAAAAAAACCCTAATGATGTACTGTATGGTGACTAACATAACACAATAAAAAAAGGAATGTTTATGAGACAAATGAAGAGACTTTGAAATGGGAGTTTTGTTAAATAAAAATGCAATGTGATAATTTGCTGATCAAACATATAACATACTTACCTCATGAGATGTGAGACAAAAATATGTGGAAATGTAGAATCTTCAAGTGTGAGAAGCACCTTAAAGGTTAAGCTATTTTAACCATTTTTTCAGTGTTTGAATCCACCACCTTTATTTACAGCTCTCAAATTAACAAGTTTAATGTTCAATTTTAATGTCTGAACATGGTGTGAACACACACACCATGCACACACCTAACCTTTATCCTTTATAGCTGAGTATCAATTGTACTAATTATTTTGCCTCTTCTAATTGTAAAAGTGGAATAAAATCTTAATTTTGGAGAAACTGTGCTAGAAGTGTCTGGAAGGGGAGAAAGTATTAAGCATGTGCACTTCAGTAAGGACTGATTTTAGTTTTCAAATCCTAGCTATCCCATGTGTGGCTTTTAGAAAACAACAGCAGGTAGTAAGTAAATAAAATGTAAATAAATTTAAGGGGCACTAGGGTGGTTCAGTAGGTTAGGCATCTGCCTTCGGCTCAGGTCCTTGTCTCAGGGTCCTGGGATAGTCCCTCCCACCCCCGTCAGACTCTGCTCAGTGGGGAGTCCGCTTCTCTCTCTCCCTCTGTGTCATGCCCCACTCAGGCTCAGGCTCTCTCTCTCTCAAATAAATAAATAAAATCTTTCAAAAATTAAAAAAATAAATTTAAATGTACATGTTACTCTGTTTTTATCTTCTTTAAAACCTCTGTCAGTATTAGAATTGATTTACTTATTAGGTTTTTTGGTGCTTACTTCATCTAGTTTAGTATTGATAATTAGGGTTTTCTTTTGCTCCCAAGATCTCAGCTCAACCCTATGCAGTAACTTTACTTTTGTCTTAGTCCTTGCTACCCGAGCCCCTACACTGGGGGCCTGCTTCTGTCACTCCTTGATGGACTGGGGCTGCGTTGCTCCTACCAAATGTCCTCTAAGGAACTGGACCCAACAAGTGTGACCCTGCTGCTTGACTTGTCTAATGCCAGCCTGCCTGCTGCATGCTTCCCCCAACAAGACTTCCCAGTCCTTAGCTTTCACATTTCATCTGCCAGTGTGGAGGCTGCTATACACCATGCTGATGCCTGATGCCTCTCTATGCGGGTGTGACGTCCCATTTCCATGAGCCAGCTTTTTACATTCAAGGCATTGGCCTCTCCGATCTGTTTCTACTCCTGACTAAAGTCAGTCCACTGAGCTATGCTTTCTGCTAACCAGAGAGAAGGCAGCCATGGCTGAGTTTCTGACTTGTGCTCTACCTGCCCTGCTACTCTGCACTGATCACTATGCCTAAATAACCGCACAAGAAAGTGGCTTATGAGAAACAGTGAGAAGCAACAAGTTTGACCACATTTGTAAAGTTAATTTCCTAGTGTATCACCAAAGTAACCCAAAGAAAAGAGTAAACCAGAAGAGTATTCTCAGAACACCTATGTTTTAAGACAACCGAGTTGAAGACAGCTGCCCCTAGGATACTAGGTTCTGACTTAACCTCATTCACCTCAGCTGATCTCAGATTAATCACTTAATCTCTGCGGGCTATGTGTGAGGTCTTCATAGAACAGGAATAACACTATTTGCCATGCCAATGTGAATGATAAGGCACTCTGAAATCTTAAGTAGAAGATACCATGAAAAAAAGCACATATATTCAATCCTACTTTTAAAAAAATTAGAAAATACAAACACACCATTGAAATCCAATGTACAAAGTAACATCTTTAAATTGTTATTCGAATTATAAACGTCCGCAGATTTATGGTTCTAATGGAAACACTACCACAACCTTAACTAAAGTAGTGGGGGGGGCACAAAATGCCATTACTAACTGTGCACCTTGTCAGTTCGAAGGGAGAGGGGAAAAGGTAAAATAGGAGCTCTGTCTAAAGCAGTAAATGGAGACTACGTAGCCATTATCCAGGTTTCAGCAGAGGGGGAAAAAACTATCAGAAATATCTTATATTAGACATTTGAAGTAAAATAACCTTTCCAGCATATTCATTTATCTGAAAAATAAAACTGTATCAAAAAAGAATAAAATTCCTCCTGAATAGATGTAAAGGATTCACAATGAGAAGTCTTTGGTATTTATGATTGCTCCAGGGAGTCTTATGGTCATTAATACTTTGTATTACATAGTATCATGTCATGCTCAGCAAAGATAAACTAAAAATAACCATAGGAAGCGTCACTGCAAACCCAAGTACAAATAAAACTTTGTGCTATATTTGTAAATCATACATTTTGGAACACAAGAGAATTTTTCAGGATTTATCTAGGTTCAGGATATTTCCAAAGAATAGACTGTATTCAGTGAATCTTCCTCTCATGCAGAGGGCTCAAAATGTTGAGCTATTTACCTTTGAAAAGTAAAACAGCCCTTTGAACTTAAAACACAATAAAAAATTTTTTAAATGATACCAAGCTGAAGGGGATTAAAAGTACATATATGGTAATGAGCACTGAGTAATGTCTAGAATTGTTGGTTCACTATATTGTACACCTAAAACTAATAGGATACTGTATATTAACTATACTGAATTAAAATTCTAAAAAATAGGGGAAAATGACCAAAAAATAAACATAAACCTTTAAGAACTAAAAAAAAAAAAAAAAATGACACCAAGCTGTCTTGCCTCTATGGCATTTTAATAAGTTTCAGATTTTTATACTCAACAATTTTTATAAAATAAAGCTTTAAAAAATCAACTTTAAATTTTTCAACCTATAACTAATAAAATGAAACACTTGCCAATCATTCTTTTTAAATTTTAAACTGAAGTGATTTATTGGATTTTTGGAGTTCTCTATTTCTTTGCCATGATTCAAAAGCTGTAGAAATCTAATTCACATTTCAACC
Source organism: Taxidea taxus jeffersonii (assembly GCA_003697995.1). NCBI lineage: Eukaryota > Metazoa > Chordata > Mammalia > Carnivora > Mustelidae > Taxidea > Taxidea taxus. Next base: position 194,938 of record RCUC01131068.1, read on the forward strand.
CAAAATAGAACAGGGTACTGGGCTTATCAACACTGCTTTGTGAAAAATGAAGCACACTGCTTCCTAATAGATGACAATCTAAAAACTCTGGCAAACAGAAGACAAGTGACCTTCATAGAGTACCTGCAATACAACCAGAAAGCATAAGGTTGTTTCAGACCAACGTACTCTGATCCTGTTTTCTTAAGCTTATGTTTTGCATTTGATCTGTACTCCCATTCTGACCCCAACGTTATATACAGTAGATTACTTGAATTATAATAAAACTTGATCCTGGACAGCCATATTCATTTTTTAAAATATTTTTTATTTATTTATTTGAGAGAGAGAGAGAGAGAGAGATACAGAAAGAGTATGAGTGGAACATCTAGGGAGAGGGGGCTCCCCGCTGAGCATGGGTTGACGTAGGGCTCAATCCCAGTACCCTCAGATCATGATAGGAGCTGAAGTCAGATGTTTAGCCAACTGAGCCACCCAGGTGCTCCCAGCCATACTCAGTTTTAAAATAAAACATCAGTGATGTCCATTGGAACCCACCTTCACTAAGCACTAACAATTGCTTCAGGAAAAGCTCCTGATCAACATGTACTTATTCAGAAGCAACTTAAAAAAAAACATTAAGACTGAAAAATCAAATTGATAATAAAGATTCCAGAGGAAAGCTGCTTCTAGTTAAAAATTAATTAAAAATTAGTTAAAAATTCTAGCTAAAATTAACTAATTTTAACTAATTATTCCACTGAAAATAACTAGAAACAAATACATAAAAATAATTTCTTTGAAGGTACAATATAGGGGACAACAGAGGCCCAAGAAAGTGAAACCCAAGAAGGGGAGTCCTGAGTTTGATGCTCCTTTTCCCACTGAGGTCATTAGCCTGACTAACATGCATCACTGATCCTGATCACTTTTTGCCATTTCAAGCTAATGATTTATGCTTACTTATAATTTCCATGTAAGAGTCAACACAGATCATGAAAATTGCATTGACTTAGAAGTCAGAAGACCCAGGCTGAACTGTGGAACCTTTCCTTACGAACTGTTTGTCTCTAGGAAAATTATTTTAGTTCTCTGGGTCTCAGTTTCCTCATCAGTTAAAAACCAGAAAATTAATTCCCTTGCCAGGTACTTGCAGATTTGAGACATATTTAACAGCTGTATATACTTAATTCCATGCTATCATTCTCACTTATAAGAAGAGTTCTCTCTAAAAGGTTTCTTTTTCTGGGCTGGTTCCCACGAATAATAGCCCCAGAAATAACAGCAATGGCAGCAAAAAGAGTAAAAATCTCTTATGTTTTAGTATATGCCAACAATTTTACAAATATTATTTTTATTAATTCTTACTACTATCCTATGAAGGTAGGCATTTCAACTTCCAACTAAGGCTCTACATATAGAGTATTTCACCAGAAATAACACAGTCATTAAAAGGAGGAGCTGTGATGGAATCCAGAGCTGTGTGGCTCTAAATCCCCTGCTCCTTATCTCCCCATGCTCTAGATTTTTGAGGAGAAAGAACATTTACACAGCTCCCTGTCAAAAATGAGGGACTTGTGAAGAGTGGAGATGGGAAGGAGAAATTCACGAATGCAGGTTTCAGAGAAGAATTAAATTTGCTAACCTTTTACTAACATTACATTGAAAATTAATATCTGTCATAATAGCCAGTGAAAACACAAGTAATATTTTCAGAGATCAGCCTGAGATCACACTGTAAACCACAACTGCTTAATATATATAGTTACTTAGATGGGTTGGCATATATGTTTGTGTATTTGTTTGCTGTTTTTAAGTAAATAGAAGTTACTTTTATCCAAAGAAAATTAATGAAATTAAAAAATAAATCTTGACCACTATGCTATAGAGCATTTCTTTCCCATTTCATTATATGTCTTATAATCTACTGACATCAGATCATCCTAGGCTCCTTTTACTAAACTGCGTTTTAGAAAATATCATATGAGGTCTTCTCCCAGAAAATTTATGGGCACAATTAAAATATTCACAGAACCAAAATTTAAATCAGCTTCTGGAGTCAAATGAATAATCTGCATATAATTAAATAAGATTTTACTCCATATGATCTATGCCAGTTTAGATGGTCAAACTTTCAGAAGAATTCATCAAAGCTTTAGTACCTGCAAAGCTACTGAAACTGATACCTAGGGATGGTCTTAGGACACCATGTCCCCTGAAAACATAACAATGGTCAGACTTGACTCTGATGAGTCTGAATTATAGTTGCTTGTTTCAGGGACTCACTATTAAGAACACTTAGAGCAGCCACTCCTATAATAAAATCACAAGACACATGGGGTTACAGACTCCCTACATACCCACATATCTGATGGAGTCTGGAGTAACTCAACAAAGTCACGACACGAGAAGGACCACGTGAACAAAGTAAAGGCATCAACTCCTCCCCTGATGATCCTGTGTTCTTAGCAATCTCAAAGAACAAGGAATGACCAAACTCAGGGGACAGTGTCCAAAAATACATGAAACCACTGATTTAAGAGTGAAAATGTACAGGATCATTTTCTTTCTGTTTTTCTCTCCTCCCTTTAATTAGTTTGGATTCTTCAGAACCACCCAGTAGCTTCGCTATTTTAAGATGTGACTACCTACTTCTTTCCCAGTCAAAGCTACCAATGGATCTGAAACAGCTACAAGAAGGTCCACATACTAGGTTTCTATTTCCATTTTCTTTTAAACAGAATTCTGGAGAAGTAAGGAGATAAGGTATTTAGAATGATATCTGAAGTTACTGAGTGGCACATCATTCAATGTTAGTGTCATCTTTTATAATGATCAAGCTAACGTAACAGAAATACAACAGCACAAATCTCAAAGTTCAATAGTAATTATTTACAAGATGGTATGTTTATCCCTATATTCTTCCTAATTTTAAATGTCTTTGTCCATTTAATAAAGCACTAATTTGAATCAATATAGTCATTCATTTATTTTATGAATATTTATTTAGAGTGGACTGATACAAGACATTACACTAAATATTGTGAGGTTAAAAAAAGGTGAATCAGATATGCATTTTACCTTCAAGTAACTTTCACTTAAGTAATAACATAAGAATGTATACAAAAATATGATGACGAAAACAAAATGTATTTAGAAAAAGGTACATGTAAAGTGCTTTTCGAATGATTTTGTTTTAGCCTCCTTCCTAGAAGAACATCAAGAATTATCTGCCAATAAGTTATTCAAGATAGGTCTTTACATAATAAGGTAGTTGTCTACATAATAAGGTAGTTTCCCATCAGTTTTGTGCAAAAATCAATATATACATTGAGTTCATTCCAGGGCTACGTGAAATAAATCACAAGCCAATTAAATTTGTCCATTAAATTTTCTACTACAGAATCCAACACAGGGAGACATAAGTACAAAATATAAGTTATACTTATCCTTGTTAAAGTAGTCAACTTGGAGAAAAGTGAAACTTCAGTATGATCAAGTCTTCTGCTTATTTTTTAACTGGATTATTCACTTTTTATGTTGAGTTTTATAAGTGTTTCATATATTTTGGATACCAACCCTTTATCAGATATGTCAATGCAAATATCTTCTCCCATTTGAAGACGTGAACACTTTTCCAAGACATATAGATGGCCAACATGAAAAGATAGATACATGAAAAGATGCTCGACATTGCTGATCATCAGGGCAATACAAATCAAAGCTACAGTAAAATACTACCTCATACCTGTCAGAATGGCTAAAATCAACAACACAAGAAACACCAGATATAGGCAATGATGTGAAGAAAGGGGAGCCCTCTTGCTCTGTTGATGAGAAGGCAAATTGGTGCAGCCACTCTGGAAAACAGCAGGGATATTTCTCAAAAAGTTAAAAATAGAACTTCCGGGATGTCTGGATGGCTCAGTCAGTTAAGCATCTGCCTTTAGTTCAGGTCATGATCCCAGGCTCCTGGGATCCAGTACTACATCAGGCTTCTTGCTCAGTGGGGAGTCTGCTTCTCCCTCTGCCTGCTCTGCCTGCTCTACCTGCTGCTTCCCCTCCTTGTGCTCCCTCTCTCTCTCTCTCTGACAAATAAATAAATAAAATCTTTAAAAAAAAATAGAACTCCCCTATGATCCAGCAATCACAGTACTGGTATTTACCCAAAGAATATGAAAATACAAATTCAAAGGGATACATGCACCTTGATGTTTATAGCAGCATTATCTATAATAATCAGGTTATGGATACAGCTGAAGTGTTCATTGACTGATGAATGGATAAAGAAGATGTGATACATTCAGCCATAAAAAGGAATGGAATCTTGCCATTTGCAACAACATGGATGGAGCTAAAGAATATTATACTAAGCAAAATAAGTCAATCAGAGAAAGACAATGTCATATGATCTCACATATATGTGGAATTTAAGAAGCAAAACAAATGAGCATAGGGGAAACAAAGAGTGAGGCAAACCAAGAAATGGACTCTTAACTATAGAGAACAAATTGATGATCACCAGAGGGGAGGTGGATGCAGGGATGGATTAAATAGATGATGGGGTTACAGAGACCACTTGTGGTGATGAGTACTGGGTGATGTATGGAAGTGCTGAATCACTATATTGTACACCTGAAACTAATATTATACTCTATGTTAACTAACTGGAATTTAATTAAAAAAATTTTTTTAAAAAGACCTTCAGTAAGATTACCTGGTCAAAAGTTTCCCCATGGAATCAGGTTGTTCATTTTTGTGAGTCGTCTAGTTTAGACTCAAATCTTGCCTGGTATTTTCTGTGTGATCATGGGCATACTTCCTCATCTGTAAATTGGAACTAACAGTCCTGAGACAAGGCTATGAGTGCAAATAGTTTACCTGAGAGCTGATCCAAGAAGTAACAGGGGGTAGTGAGGAAGGGACTCCGAAGGGGGAGAAGCCAATAAACTGCTGTCAAGCAATTACTGCTAAAGCAACTGTGCAATCGTGTTGGACAGCTCTGGGAGGCTGTGTATAATGTACCTTGGACTTTCCTGGTCAGAGGGATGAGGAAGCTGGGGTATTAATCTAACAGTTCCTACTAGTCATTGACTGAACACAGTGGCTGTAGAGCCTCTTCCAAACAGGAAGAGTCCTCAGCAAAAAGCTGCACATGTTCAAAAGGCAGAAATTTTCAGGAATGGTGGGAGGTGAAGAGATATGGGCAGATCACACATAATATCTGCTACAATACCCTACTTCAAAGACACATAGTGTGGATTAAATGGGGTAACATATGTAGAGTCCTTGGTCAATACATAATACTTAATAATTCTCAATAAAAGTCAATTTTCTAACATTATTTTGAACTGTGGGAAGCAGACCTATCTCTCTCTCTCTCACTTTCCCTCTTTCTCCTTCTCCTTCCTCTGTATGTATGTGTGATTCCTCTCCTTTTTTCTCTACAAAACAGCAATCCTCTAATTAGTGAAGTTTACAGGACTTGGTTCTGAGACTGCTAAAAACTATACAGAAACATTTATAACCTTGAATTATAATAAATAGGTTAGAATGCAACTAACCACTGCCATTAAGCCACAGAAATTAGATTTTATTTCCAGGAAAGTAGAAAGTCTCACTATTCTAAAGGAAGAAAGTGAAGCATATTCCTGTTAACAATTTCAGTTATTTCATCTGCATATTCATATTCATTGTGGTGGGAGAGAAGATCTGGGTTCTTGCAGTTCTCATAAATGACAAACAGGGAAATTTAAACTCGGATTTCATAACTGTGTTACACAATCTGCCAGATTAAAAGTGTTAGCAATAGGTACTCAATCATTGTTACTGTTTACAGCTTATTTGTGGCTTTCTCTTCAAAAAACAGCAACTAGTAAGATTATTTTCCGGTTTACATGAAATCTGCTTCTGGTCAAGAATGTCTACTCCAAGACGGAAAGCCAAGGCCTTGCCTTTTTCAGTAACTTTCTTGTCCCCAACTCAAACTACTCAGAGGTTCCTCTTAATAAAAAATGACTATAATTTTTAGTCTGTACTTACAATTACATTCCATCAACTCCAGGAATTTTCCCCCCACATTTTAACATCTCTGAAATAGGGATGTATCTTATTTAACAACTGCTGGCTTCCAGGCTCCAACAATGCTATTGTTGTCAGTGTCTGTGTATGCACAGTCTTTGTCCAAACTGTTCTTATACTGTCATTTCAACTGACATGTGTGCAATGCTCAGATGCTCAGACTCTCCTATTGAACTGTCATTTAAGATATCTTTTCAAAATTATGCTATGACTTACTGAATAAAAAAGTTGGAATGAGGCAGTGGGAAATATAAATTTGAAATTACTGAAGCAAATATTCATGACAGAAGAATGACAACAATTCATATTTTCTTGCAAAAGCTAAGTGCTTTCATGGATGTAAGACAAGAAGATACGGATAGAAAAAATGTGTTGTATTTTGTTACTGCGATACGTGCACACAGGTTACCATCCTGTGCCAAGCAATACAGTTGAAGTAGGAGAAGTTACCAAATCCCTGGAATAGATGTGGTTTGATTAATTAATGTATTACATAGAGCTATTGTTCAAGTAATAAACATCAATTTGCCTAAAATTTCCTGTTAACTCTGGATGGAAGCTGCTCAACTTTCAGCAACATATGATTCAACTGAGCACAAAAAATATAAGGCTTTGATCTTCATCAAAAAGGAAAGTATTTAAAATAGATATCAGAGGCTCCAAAAAAAATCAGGAGGGCAACAGTGGCATGCTTTTAAATGCTGCATGAACAATGCTCTTTGTGGCAGAGAGGTCACACACACAGCACATAGGACAATGCTTTGTGGAAAAACGTGGATAGCAATGACATTTAGAGTTTAAAGATGAGTTAAGAGAATCAAATTTTGAATGTGAAGACGTGTCAAGAACACTTCAACCAATTTATGTTGCTTGATTCAGGCCAAGAGTAACAGATGATAAACTATATGCTTTAATAAGTCTAAAAGAGCTCCTCCAATACTTATTAAAAACCTTAAGTGACCAAAAATACTGTGTCATGGTTTAACTGAGAGTGTTTTTTTTTCTAAGAGTTCCATAAAATAATGTTGTGACTTACAGAACTTTACTGTTGAAAAACAGTAGTAGTACTAATAGCTAATAATTTTTAGATGATTGTCATATGCCCGGCTCCATATTTGTTTGTTGTTTTTTTTTTTTACATTTGGTATTTTACATACAGTATCTCCATTAGTCCTTACAGGAATCTGGAGAGGTATATAAAGGGTATCCTCATAACAACTGAACACCTTTGACAAGTAGTTCCCAAATGAGGTCACAGATATAATGCAATTTTTAAAACATGGTTTAGCACTTCTGTACTTGTAGTAGTAAGCAGTAGTATTTTGGTCTTCCAGATGATATTGATAACTAAACATCAAAACCCTGAATCTGAAAATGATGATGGAGACACCCATGGGAGGCTCAGTAAGTGGTCTATTTCACTGAGATCAAACAAGCAAGGTAATTTTCAGTTACTTTGTGTGAAAAATAGAATTGGGATTATGTCTTCTTGAGGAAGAAAAACCTTAGTACATATTTTTTTCATTAAATGTTAATTGTGCTTCTGTCAGTCATTTGTAGTAGGCCACAGCCAAACTTAAATATGCAATAAAGAGAATATAGTACAGGAAAAGATATACCTGCAATGCAAAAAGAAACTCCACGTGCAACAGCTCCTCAGATGCTGATATGGCCCTGCTCCCAGCCTAACTGTGGGAAAGGCAGTGAACCTCTGGTTCTAAACACCTCTGAACTGGCAGATTCCTCACCTCACACAAACTGTGTTTTCCATCAGACTCTGGGCATGCCTTCATGAGAAAAGGCACTGGAGAGCCAAGTTCTCTCACTTTCTTAATCCCATGTTCTTCCTCTGTACCATTTGTTTACTGGTTCAGTAGGAATATAAAGTGAAAGCAAGCTGAAATAAAATCTGAATGGTCATTCTCACCTCTCTTCAAAGCAGAGCCAGTCCTTAGGGTATGGTCTAGTTCACCACTGTATAGATAGAAACCAATGCTTAGACAGTTCCATAATTTGCTTAAGGATGTAGAGCTAGTTAAGTATTTGCTCAAAAAAAGGGGGGGCATGGATTTGAACCCCAGTTTGACATAATACCTATTCAAACAGCAGTTTATATTTTCCAGCTATTAGCATTTAGGTTGCTTTCAGTATTTCATAATTATAAAAATAAACATGGTACCAAATAGATTTTAGTTTACTACCTTTAGTGCAGTAACTTAGATTAGTGGTACCAAGTATTGGATTTGTTTTGTGACCCTTCTTGTCTTAGAGACCTACAACCCTTTGGAAAGCCTACAGCAGAAATAGGTGGATATGTCTATTTTACTTCAGGTCTCTCAGTACTATTTATTATCAAGTTTGACTAAATCAATATAGGTTGAAGTGTACCTAATAGTTGTTTTCACTTGCATATATTCATCACTGGTAAGATTAAAAATTTTTGTATTTACTGGGTTGAACTACAGGACATGTGAATGAATATATGTATAAATATATACATGTGTTGTGGTCTGGCTCTCAATCTACCTATATTGTTTACCATCCATGCAGGAGAGATCAGGTTTCACTCTTACAAAATCCAAAAATATTTGAGGTTGCTTGGAAAAAACAGGGGTGTTGAAAATAGAAGGAGAATATTTCCTTTTTTAATAGAACTATACAGTTGTTTGAGGAGAATCTGCAATTCTGTGGAACACTATGGAAATAAATGGGGTATCAAGTAACCCCTAGATAATTATATCTAACTATATGTTTAATTTAAGCTTTAATTCTATGGGGATGTAGAAGCATCTGTCCTTACATTTGTTAGAATACAAGACAAGTGGGGTGCCTCTGTGGTGTGGTCAGTTAAGCAACTGATTCTTGGTTTCGGCTCAGGTGGTGATCTGATGATCATGAGATTTAGCCCTGCTTTGGGCTCCATGGAGTTGGCTTGAGATTCTCTCTCCCTCTACATTTGCCCCTCCCCCCACTTGTGTGTGCACTCTCTCCAAAATAAATAAATAAATCTTAAAAAAAAAAGAATACAAGATAAGCACATTGACAATTTCAGCATATATAATGAGAGCTAAATTGTGTCATACACCAAGTGAAATTCACATGGGAATGGAAGCCAGGATAAATGAGGGAAACAGAACTGATCTGCCCTAAAAGAGGGTGGATAGAGGGGTAAACAGAAGACACTATGTTAGGTGAAGAAAAAAAAACACTATTAGCCGTGGCCTGATGCAAAAAGTCAGATTTCCCAGACAAAGTAGGAAAGCTGGGAAGCCACAGAAACTGATTTTGAGAAAGAAGATATAATGGTGCCAAGCAACTGAATGCCTGGCACTGGAGTCCAAACTGAACCAGGAGCAAAGAGAGCCACAGAAAGTATGTAAGTAGATGTGTGACAAGAGAGCAGTGGGCTGAGTCTAGCAGTGATATACACGGCATACCAACGCAGAGAAAGAAGAAGAAAGGCTACTTCAAATGCCACCACAGAAAGCCAGGTAGAATAATGAAGATGCAACCCAAGGGGCTTTCTGAGAAACATTTCCAAATGAAAAACAGTGGGCCAGAGTGACCGACTAAGCCTGCAGCTCTGTGTGTGGTTACAGCACAGAGGGAGCACTGGTTTTAGAGGAAAAACACCCCAATTTCTACATGTACCTTTCTAAAAGAATGTGATGTTCCAGACATCAAAATCATCACTTTGCAATTGGTAGATTCAAAATAAGTTGGGTAAAGGTATTTTAAGGAAATCAAAGTAATATAAATACATTTCTGGGGCTCCTGGGTGGCTCAGATCATAATCTCGGGATCAAGGTCCTGGGATCGGGGGCCCCCACATTGTTGGTCTCCCTGCTCAGCCAGGAATCTGCTTCTCCCTCTCCCTCTGCTGCTCTTCCTGCTTGTGTTCCCTATCTCTCTCTTACTTTCTCAAATAAATAAGTAAAATCTTAAAAAAAATACACATTTAGCCAGGAATCAAATAAGTGGGCATTATGAGGAGGATGATGATCATTATTTTCCTCATTGTGGTTGTCTGAATTTCACTTATTTATTTATATTTAAACCACATCCTGCTTCACAAAGGTTTTGGGGTGGCATACAGTAGGAGTGAAGCTTCAATTAATCAATTCTTTGTTCATTTATTTAGTATCTCTATTTTTGAATGCATAAATAATATTAAATGTATCCATTACAGTACTGTTTCATATATGCTATACTTAACGGAAGTTTAATAAATTACACATCACCACTTGTATACTGTATTCTACTTAGCTGCTATTCTGATGTATTCCAATTTTTAAAACAGCAAGCAAGTCATCAGAAAGGCTCTGAGATATGCTATCCTCAACACTGGTGAAGTAGAAAACCATACCATTATAGAACACCAGTTGCATGTAACTAGCAACAACACAGAGTATGTGGCCATTATGAACATGAAACTAATTCTTTCATGTTTATCTTGTTGGCTAAAATCAAGGGGATTATCAAAATATTTACTTTCTCTACTATGTTCCCATATACAATTTGTAATTGTGATGATACTTCAACAGTCATAAAGGCAGACTTGATACTCACACCAGACTTCCTCCTTTTGTTTGCCTTTTAAGAAGAGGTCATTAATAATAGCAATGATTAGCCATCTCAGTCATCACTCAATCCAGACAGGAGGCACAATGCCCCTTACATCAAACCTGACCTGTGACGTAGAAGCCTTCAAGCCTTGTAAGTGAGCCTTGATAAGTCTCTCTACACAATAGGATTTCCTATTATAAACATCTGTTTTCTCACATGAACCATGCTGAACATGTTAAAAATAAGTTTCTCTTTCTATATCAGTCTGTCAAAGGCATAATCAATCAAAACCTAAGGCTGAAGGCCCAAATCTCCTTCCCCCACTGATGTAAGTTTCCACCTTAACTTTCTTGGGGTTCGAAAGTTCAATACTAAGGAAGATAACTGTTAAACTCTTAAGAACACAATAAAGCTTTTCCTTTTCAAACAGTAGATAACATCTACTAAAGATATTAAATGCACTTTTAAGGAAAAGAAAAAGTAAAGTAAAATGCTATGCAATGTGCCAATACTCCTTCTAACTCTAGTACTGTGTGTACTCAGGTCTCTAAACCAGCACACTGTTGCTCTTTTTCTTAGAGATTCCTCTGGAATCAGGTGGAACATAAATGAACATTTAGTGCAGAAGTCGCAGAAAGCCCATTTGGAAATAACAATATTGTTCCTCTTTGCTCTCTTGCCATCTTCTGGACTTTATATGAAATAATCTTAGTCATCCAAGCTGTTTGGTAAGAAAATGAGAAGCAGATCTGTACAGAGATCAGGAAGGGCAAAGAGGATACACCCACATACCAACCGCAAGTGATAGTGACTACCTAGAATGTTCTATTTAAAAGGATTCTGAGGTCATGTGCAGGCTCAAGAGGAAAGAATTTGGGATGATTATAATGTCTACCAAGATCATCTGCGGGGGAGTAGCAGCACTTGCGCCAGCTTATTGCCTCCCTTTTATGTAGATGCATTCATCTCCCTAGAGAAAGCCTGGTTATTGCATGTGACCAGGCAGATGATACCAGAATACCAGAAATAAGGGCTGCTAAAGCAAACACCATGGCATAACTTAATGTCAGCGTCCTACCTTTCTCTGGTTAATTTGTTAAAATGTGCTGAAGTTGTTAACCCAATTGACAAAACCCTTTCTCTTTTAATGATGGAGAGTACTATGCAATAGAAATTATTGTGGTGAAGGGAAGGTTCTATATCTGCACTTTCCAATGTGATAGCTAATGGTAGCCACATGTGGCTATTGAGCAGTTGAAATATAGCTAGAGAAACTGAGGAACTGAAATTTTATTCCATTTTAATTTATGTAAATTTCAATTTAAACAGCCACATATGTCAAGTGGCTACCATATCAGACAGCCAATATGTTTACAGCTAAATGTGACTAGAATCTGTTTGCTTACAACATTGAAGTAAATGGGATCTAACTCCATTTTGTTTATTGAAATATGCTGAGAGTTTAGAACACTGCCTGAAACATAGTAGATGCTTAATAAACATTCATTGAATGCATAAATGACTGGATAAGATTTTAAGTCAATCCTGAGGTATGTAAAGTTTTGCAGCTTTTGGCTTTTATACAACATCATGAAAGGGAGATAAATGTACTATCACAATTAAACACTCTCTCAAACTCAAACCAGTAATTCAGTCCTCACGGACCTAAGTAGAGATAGTATTTCCCATAGAGCTTCAAATAGATAAAGGGTCAGTAGATACATGTTTAAATTCTGCATTGCAAATACTCTGAAATTTCCTCAGCCCCTAACCTGAGAAGTAAGAAAACAATTCATTTTATAATTGCCCCATCAAGTACTCTGAGAGAACACAGTTTTGGGGGCAAAACGTCTCTATTATGACAGGAAGATGATAGGGACACTATCATATTTATTATCAAATCCACTGATGGAACTGAGTTTAAGAGCTCTTTTTGGAGATGCCAAAGAAAACAATCTCTTTCTTAAAGTGAAAAGAAGTATCCCTACAAAAACACATTTGGCATATATAACTTTCAGCACTTTGGAAAAGTCACATGTAATAGTCCACAAACACTAGCATTTATTTGCCCGCAAATAGTTATGAGAAGTGGCAAAAATAGAAAAGCATCACTCAAGAAACAGACCAAAGAAAACAATGATGAATTCTGTTCCAAATGAGATGGTATTTAAAAAAAAAACCAAAAAACTACTGATGATATAGTAGGAAGAACATTACTTTTCATTAGTAATAATTAATTCTAAATATTTTTGCTTTGTGAACCTGATGCCTGTAAGAAAATATTCCAGAGTGAACTCGAGCATTTTGCCTGCCTTTGTGACACACAGCACCTCAATAACAATACAACAAACCATTATGCAATGCTATGTGAAATGTAAATAAAATATCTTCTGAGTGCTTTCTTCCACCTCTCAGTACTTATGGGGACACCTGACCTTGAACTGAGAGTCTCTTCTGAAAATGCTATCCACATGTCTGAAGTTCTCCCCCTCACACATGTACTCTGCCATCCACTTTCAACCAAACCGTCTAAATTACATTCAGATTTCTGTGGTATCATAATAACTTCAATATGGGATATATTTTCAACATTCTGGTCAGAGACTCCTTTCTTTCCCGCCTTACCCTCCCTCCAAGTTATTTCAGGTTTGCATATTTCATTTTCACATCTCAGTGGGATACCCATCACATAACATTTATTTGTGAGGTCTAAAGGCATAACATGGGGGATTGTGAACTAGCATGTCAAAACCACATACTGCATGCGTATGTCTTAAAGAATGAAAAAGGATTCCTTTTTTCTCAAGATATATAAGTTGTCTCAACAGTATAAGTCCAAAGTGAATACCACAACCTAATTAAAGATGAAGAGCATAACAAGCAGTATTAAAATGTCTTTTTTGATTCATTCTTCTCCAAGTTATGTTTTTATCAAGTGTCCTATCTCATTAATGACTTCGATAGACATTTTATGAGTATACATACCTTCTAATCTCACCGAATTTAGAAGAAAGTTGAAAGAATTCTCCCCTCCATGTTTTGGGAGGTATGACAGCACAGAACACAGTGGCAGGACAGAAAGGAGCTTTGAGAAGATGCCTCATCCATTCACCTGCCTTCAGGGATGAACGTACTACATACTCCCAGCAAAATGAGGAGGTTTCTAAAGTTCCCTAAATTTGGAAATACCACAATCTCTCTGGGAACTCAATCCCTACATTTGAGAACCTCTATTTCAAGGAAATTCTTCCTCTGGGTCTAACCACACTTCAGGAGCATGTGAGCTGTGTGGTCAGACAGGGCCCGTTCAGAAGGGCCCCACACTTGATTTAATGCTTTACCATTGCCATCTTAAAATTCTTAATAATGTTATCTTTGAACTTGTGTTCTGTAAGTGAAGTCCGATGGGATAGAGAAGTGTTTCTGAGAGGGGAAGACATGCCCAATATGTGTGGCCTTCTCCCTTTCTGTCCCATAAGCTTAAAATTCCATGGCCCCTGAATGACTGGGAGTCAGGAAGACTTAAAGCAAGTACAAGGAAGGCATGTTACATCTAGACTGATTAAGTGGGGGCACTGAGAGCCCTTCAAGGCTTTTCATTTGCACCAAAACTTGTTTTGAATGAAGAAAGGCAGCAATAGATTAAAAAAAAAAAAAACAGGAGGCGAGGAGTCAAGATGGCGGAGAAGTAGGAGGCTGAGACGACATCAGCCAGCAGGAGATCAGCTAGATAGCCTATCAAACCATTCCGAACACCTACAAATCCAACAGGAGATCGAAGAGAAGAAAAACAACAATTCTAGGAACAGAAAATCGACCACTTTCTGAAAGGTAGGACCAGCGGAGAAGTGAATCCAACGCGACGGGAAGATAGACCCCAGGGGGAGGGGCCGGCTCCCGGCAAGCGGCGGAGCACAAAATCAGAACTTTTAAAAGTCGGCTCCACGGAGGGACATCACTCCAGAGGCTAAACTGGGGTGAAGACCTCACGGGGACAACGTGGTCTCAGGTCCCACGGGGTCACAGAAGGATCGGGGGTGTCTGAGTGTCGCAGAGCTCACAGGTATTAGAGCGGGGAAGTCGGCTGTGGAGACAGAGCCGAGATTTCCTAGTGGTCTGTGACAAGGACCGGTGCTCTGTGGCACTGGCCAGTGCTCTGTGCGAGGGGTCCCCACAAGATCCGGGGAGACTCCGACCCGGGAGAGCTCAGGGATCTACGGGATCCGGAGACTCCAGGTGGGACTCTGCCAGAGACAGAGACGCTTGGTCACAGGATGGGTGAGCTCGGAGCACTCCCAGAAGCCAGTGAGACGGGACTGCTTAGGCACGATTTTCTCTGAGCGCGGTCTGAGGCGCGCGCGGTCTGCGGGTGCGCGCAGTGTTGGCGGGCCGGCAGTGTCGGCGGCCCGCGGAGTCTGCGGGCCTGCAGTGTCTGCGGGCGCGCGGTGTCTGCGGGCCGGCGCGCGCACTCTCGGCGCAAACACGGGCTAGGGAGACTGGAGGGATTAAACGCTTTTCTCTGAAGGCGCACTGAAGGCTGGGGCCCCTAGCTCTCAGCTCCTCCGAACCGGAGATTGGGAGGCCGCCATTGTCATTCCCGTCCTCCAGAACTCTACAGAAAGCGCGTTCAGGGAACAAAAGCTCCTGAAAGCAAACCTGAGAGGATTACTTAGCCCGGCCCCTGGTAAGGGCAGTGCAACTCCGCCTGGGGCAAAGACACCTGAGAATCACTACAACAGGCCCCTCCCCCAGAAGATCAAAGAAATCCAGCCAAGACCAAGTTCACTTAACAAGGAGAACAGCGGATTCTTATCTGGACAAAATGACAAGGCGGAAAAACTCACCACAAAAAAAAGACCAGGAGACAGGACCGAAGGCTAGGGACCTAATCAATACAGACACTGGTAATATGTCAGATCTGGAATTCAGGATGACGATTCTCAAGGTTCTAGCCGGGCTCGAAAAAGGTATGGAAGATATTAGAGAAACCCTGTCAGGAGAAATAAAAACCCTTTCTGGAGAAATAAAAGAAATAAAGTCTAATCAAGGTGAAATAAAAAAAGCTATTAATGAGGTGCAATAAAAAATGGAGGCTCTTACTGCTAGGATAAATGAGGCAGAAGACAGAATTAGTGATATAGAAGACCAAATGGCAGGGAATAATGAAGCTGACCAAAAGAGAGACAATCAACTACTGGACCACGAGGGGAGAATTCGAGAGATAAGTGATGCCATAAGACGAAACAACATTAGAATAATTGGGATTCCAGAAGAAGAAGAAAGAGAAATAGGAGCAGAAGGTATACTGGAGAGGATTATTGTAGAGAATTTCCCTAATATAGCAAGGGAACAAGCATCAAAATCCAGGAGGCGCAGAGAACACCTCTCAAAATCAGTAGGAACCGACCCACACCGCGCCATCTAATAGTAAAATTTACAAGTCTTAGCGACAAAGAGAAAATCCTGAAAGCAGCACGGGACAAGAAGTCTGTAACGTACAATGGTAAAAATATTAGATTGGCAGGAGACTTATCCACAGAGACCTGGCAGGCCAGAAAGAACTGGCATGATATATTCAGAGCACTAAACGAGAAAAACATGCAGCCAAGAATACTTTATCCAGCTAGGTTATCATTGAAAATAGAAGGAGAGATTAAAAGCTTCCAGGACAAACAAAAACTGAAAGAGTTTGTAAACACCAAACCAGCTGTACAGGAAATATTGAAAGGGGTCCTCTAAGCAAAGAGAGACCCTAAAAGTATTACCAGAAAGGAACAGAGACATTATACAGTAACAATCACCATACAGGCAATACAATGGCACTAAACTCATATCTCTCAATAGTTACCCTGAATGTAAATGGGCTAAATGCCCCAATCAAAAGACACAGGGTTTCAGAATGGATAAAAAAACAAAACCCATCCATATGCTGCTTACAAGAAACTCATCTTAGACCTGGAGACACCTCCAGATTGAAAGTGAGGGGATGGAAAACAATTTACCATGCTAATGGACATCAGAAGAAAGCTGGGGTGGCAATCCTTATATCAGATCAATTAGATTTTAAGCCAAAGACTATAATAAGAGATGAGGAAGGACACTTCATCATACTCAAAGGGTCTGTCCAACAAGAAGATCTAACAATTTTAAATATCTACGCCCCTAACATGGGAGCAGCCAACTATATAAACCAATTAATAACAAAATCAAAGAAACACATTGACAAGAATACAATAATAGTTGGAGACTTTAATACACCCCTCACTGAAATGGACAGATCATTCAAGCAAAAGATCAACAAGGAAATAAAGGTCTTAAATGACACACTGGACCAGATGGACATCACAGATATATTCAGAACATTCTACCCCAAAGCAACAGAATACACGTTCTTCTCTAGTGCCCATGGAACATTCTCCAGAATAGATCACATCCTGGGTCATAAATCAGGTCTCAACAGGTATCAAAAGATTGGGATCATTCCCTGCATATTTTCAGACCACAATGCTCTGAAGCTAGAACTCAATCACAAGAGGAAATGTGGAAAGAGCACAAATACATGGAGGCTCAACAGCATCCTTCTAAAAAATGAATGGGTCAACCAGGAAATTAAAGAAGAATTGAAAAAAACCATGGAAACAAATGATAATGAAAACACAACGGTCCAAAATCTGTGGGACACAGCAAAGGCAGTCCTGAGAGGAAAATATATAGCGATACAAGCCTATCTCAAGAAACAGGAAAGGTCTCAAATACACAACCTAACCCTACACCTCAAGGAACTCGAGAGAGAACAACAAAGAAAGCCTAAACCCAGCAGGAGAAGAGAAATAATAAAGATCAAAGCAGAAATCAATGAAATAGAAACCAAAAAAACAATAGAACAAATCAATGAAACTAGGAGCTGGTTCTTTGAAAGAATTAATAAGATTGATAAACCCCTGGCCAGACTTATCCAAAAGAAAAGAGAAAGGACCCAAATAAATAAAATCATGAATGAAAGAGGAGAGATCACAACCAACACCAAGGAAATACAAACAATCATAAGAACATATTATGAACAACTCTATGCCAACAAATTCGACAATCTGGAAGAAATGGATGCTTTCCTAGAGAC
Organism: Taxidea taxus jeffersonii; assembly: GCA_003697995.1. Taxonomy (NCBI): domain Eukaryota; kingdom Metazoa; phylum Chordata; class Mammalia; order Carnivora; family Mustelidae; genus Taxidea; species Taxidea taxus. Next base: position 212,681 of record RCUC01131068.1, read on the forward strand.
ATATAAACTGCCAAAACTGAACCAGGAAGAAATAGAAAACCTGAATAGGCCCAGAACCAGTAAGGAGATTGAAACAGTCATCAAAAATCTCCCAACAAACAAAAGCCCAGGGCCAGATGGCTTCCCAGGGGAATTCTACCAAACATTTAAAGAAGAATTAATTCCTATTCTCCTGAAACTGTTCCAAAAAATAGAAATGGAAGGAAAACTTCCAAACTCATTTTATGAGGCCAGCATCACCTTGATCCCCAAACCAGACAAGGATCCCATCAAAAAAAGAGAATTACAGACCAATATCCTTGATGAACATAGATGCGAAAATTCTCACCAAAATACTAGCCAATAGGATCCAACAGTACATTAAAAGGATTATTCACCACGACCAAGTGGGATTTATTCCAGGGCAGCAGGGTTGGTTCAACATCC